>BOPP01000140.1:1226282-1255310 GCA_017312745.1 Gryllus bimaculatus
TTCTCAGCAGCATCCCCATCTTTCAGACAGCTACTCTGATACTGTGCAAACAAACTCTTCTATTCCTGTTGAAGCATATAATACCTCATGTGAGAATGTGCAGTCAGCGACGTCAGTTACACATTTGGCTGAACATCATCGATCTCTAGGCTGTGATGAAGTGTTTGCGGACTCTGAAGTGACTGTAAAACATGAACCTTTGTGTCACATATTTCCAGAGACTGGAAACAAAACACCGGTAAATGTTAAAAGTTATGAATGTGGGGCTGGAAATTTCCAGAGAGAAATGGATGTTGGAACTACTAAAGTGTGTGGTGAAGAGGATTCACACATTTTCTCAAGTACGTAAACTAACATTTTGCTACTTCCGTTGTGTAAATCTCTTATTAGATCATTGCAGCTCATTTTGTGATACAGTTTCTGATAGTTCAGGATATTGACCTAACAAAGCTTAGTTCACAAACCAAGAATTGGTTAATATAGTAAATGTGTTATTCAATTGTGTACATTTGAATACCATTTAGGTATTGTGTTAGAATACCATTTAGGTAAGCAATTGAAGCCTGTAATTTCTTTAATTTAGTGTTTCTTTTTAGGCGATTTGAATATGTTTTATAATTGGATCTTATCTTTATCTGGACATTTCCTCCTTTTCTTGCTTTTGTCTGGTGATTGGGAGATTTTTTTAAAACTTAGTATATGTATTCCTTTATGTATCTTGCTCATCTGAGAGCACGATATTTTGAAATTATCTGTTTTAACTCCTTCTTACGTTAATATGTTTATTGGTGGCAGCCCTATCACCAGAATATTATCCCTTCTCTATGCAATTCGAGAGGTTCTCTCATTCTTATTTTTAGTAGTTTTGTGTTTGTTATTCTGTTGAGCAGGGCTTCGATAATTTAAATTAAGTGATTTATATCATTGATTTAAATGAAATATTTCTAAAAAAAAAATTGTTGCTTTTTAATCAAAAATATAATTTTATTGTAAATTTTATGAAGAATGATTAAACATTTTAAGATTATAAAGGAAAGGTTTACAATTGATATCATTTAAAGTATCTAATGCAGTTTGATAGCTCCTCTGAATTATTTAATTGTTTAAGAAGGAACACCATTTTTGCCGCTTATTCTGTTCCTAGGCGATTTCAATTTTGTGATTAATTGGAAAAAAATTGTTCCATGCTAGCTAAAGATGATGATGCTAATAAAGTGTTTTACAATGTTCAGTTCTTTTCCTGTAAAGAACTTTTTCATGACTTGCACACTTTTCCACCACTCTATGGATGCGAGTTCTTTAATATCTATTGGATCTAAAAGAGATCCACTAAATGGAGCTGTTTGCAATTCAAATTTCAAAAATTTTTTATGAGTTCCAACAACACCATAGTGTTTTAAATATTCCAGTACTTGTTCTTTAAAGGTGTAGGTGTGTTCAAGGGAACACTTCGATGTTAACAAATAGCATACAAAAGGACTCTTAGTTACTGTTTGCTCATAACGTGTATTAAAAATGTTTAATTGTGAAGAATTTAGAATGCCTGACAAATCATTTTCTAAAATTTTCCATATGTGCACTGCATTGTCAATTGTACAGGAATTTGCTTCTACTTTGTGTAGTGCAATCAAAATTGGTTTCAAAATTGCTTCCTACTTTTCTACTTTCATATTTGACACTAACTTTTTTATGTCACTATCAGTTTCACTGATTTTATTGAGCCAGGGTTTCTGAATCATTTTATGAAAGTAGTAGAAAAACCCTAAATAGTTGGTTTTATGTAAATAACTTAGGGGTTTATACTCTTGAGTTTCTTCTCATGAGTATGAGCATAAAAGGGAACATACTCTCCATTGGATGAATCTGTTTTCATTTTGGTAAGGATAAAACGCCTCGTACAAGTAACTCACAGCAACCTGAGTTTATACTCTTTTCTCCATTAAGTAGCCTGATTCATGCATGTTTGGTTGTGATTCGATCAGTAGTTATTGATACTACTCGATAGTAATTGCATGTTTTTTGTGGTTTTCAGAGTGTAGCAGTTTGAAACGTAATTTGTGTATAATCCCAAAATGGATATACCTCTGAATTTCATATTTATTAACATCATCAAGGACCTCGTTTAAATAAGAAAATCGCTTCAATGTGAAATTACATTTACAATAAGAAAAACATTATAAAGTATATTAGTAACACAGAAATAACTACGGATAAAAGTAACAACAAAAATCACATTCTGTACGAGATTAGAATCTGAGACTTCATTTCTCCTCCGAGCACGAATTTTCATCATTTGGATATTATCTTCCACAAATTCTTCTGTGAGAATTTAATCCAATTTGGAATTATACTCAGCAATAATTACAAACGTTCCATAACCTCCACTACACTCGTCGAAACAGTAATTTAGTGAATCCCCAAATCTACACTTGCTCCGCTCTGAAAACGTAGAAAGCCAACAACACAAAGAAATTTTTTCAATTTCATTTCATTGTTAAGACTAGAGCTCATGGACAAATCTCAATTTTTTCATTACTGAAAGTAAGGTTATTTAATCGCTGTAAATTTTCTTGAAAAAATCTGCATAAATTTTAATGTTTTTCATCGTAACCTACAATACTACAATTCAAAGTGAATCTCATAAACTACACAAGCAACTTGTTTCAGTTGGAACTGGTTGGAACTGAAATCTTGAGTCTACCACAAAGGTTGCTCATAAAAACATATTTGAGATAATTAATATGTGAAAATTAGATCATAAAGAATACAAAGAATATGTTATCAACTCTATGTGGAATGTTACAACCAAAATTATTCAGAATAATACTTAAATCAGTACACACATGGGTTCAATCCATTTGAAATTGACTAATCCCGCTGCTAATTCATTTTCTACATCTTCCATTTCAAATATTTCCATGCATACCAAGACATGAAAAACTATAATAATTGTGTTTTTAATAAATGTTTTTTGAAAATAGCTTTGTTATAATTGATTTTTGAAAGTGTTATTACCATAAAATCGAAACATATTTGAAATCATTTTCTGCATTAAACTGTTATTCATATTTTTTATTAATAAGTTATTCTAGGAGGCACTGATAACTCAGAGCTGAATAAAAGTTTCACATATTCCGACTGCAATTTTGAGTAAGTTTTATTTTTTTTTGTAATTCCTGTGTTTTTAATTGTCCATTCGATTCATGTAATGTATTAATTCGTGAAAAAGTCACACTAAATATCACTCAAAGTGATATGCTATTACTTAGCACAAATTGTTGCAGAGGAAAAACAGTGGGTAGGACAAGTGTGGTCATTTTAAGACTTTCTTGCAGAGTTAATTTTGAGTATATTGTTTTGAACAATTTTTACTGAGTTCAATTTTGATAGATTTTAATGCTGAAAAATAACTTTGTTTTTATAGTTGTGATGGAAACGAATGATGTCCAAATGATTGAGATTCATAGATTCAATGCTGCCAAATCGTAAAGGCTATATGGACACAAAATGGATAGTGTCAATTAATTCTTAATTGTATCATTTTCATTATATTATATAACCCACGTCCTTTACAAATAATACTGTCTTGTGATTCTGCTCCATCAGACAGGGGCTTGCGGAAGGTGAGCACATGAATGTGGACACTAAAGCTGTGGGTTCAAATCACATAGAATGCACAAATATTTTAAATTATGTTCATGGCAAGAGGGGCATTTGAAGTCCCTTGTGAATTTCATGTATCTTATATTTGTACCTTAATCTCCCGATAATCTCTTGGCTTGTTAGGCAATTCTGTGGGAGATGAGTGTGGAATCTGCATGCTTATGTGTAATCGATGAAGTGGATCACACTACCCAGAAAATTAATTCAAGCATTGAGATAGGATAAAGAGATACAATCGGCAAATAAATAAAAGAACAGGATGAGATAGGTTGAACGATGTACATGGATTGTGAGGAAGCTGTTCACTGGAAATGTCCCCAGAAGAGATGTGGGAGGCCCCTGGCAGCGGGGAAGAGGGAATGGCCAAACCGATTGGCTAGCTCGGAGAGCGAGCTAGAGAATATCAAACGAATGAGAAAGTCTGTGCGCTTCTGTAACATCACTAATTTCATTTTTCATCCTTTCTCCTCCATTTTGCACTCTTCACGTTCTTCCTCCTTTTTCTGCTTGGTGTTCTAGCTGTTGCACTTCACTCACTTAATCACTCCTACATGAGAGTAAATCGAGCAGGTTTCACCGGTGTTTCGCGGTGTTATACATGATAAATTCAGTAGAAGTTATGTTAACCGAAAATGAATTGGGCAGGATTTCTTTTCCTCTTCTTCAAGACTTCATTGAAATATGAGAAACACGAAGAAAAACTAAAACATGAATCGGCTTCACATCAATATTATCTACATAAAACAATGTTAAATTTTCAATAAATAGGAATTATATTTCACATTTAGTCTGTATTCATTTTCAGAAAATTAAATCTATCTTTGAATGCCAGTACTTTTTCTGGTATTCTTTTTTTTCTTCAGCTAATCTGAATATATGCCCATTGCACTTTTATAGGGAATATTATGGTATTCTTTTTTTGTATAAGTTGGTAAATATGTTTATAAATTCTCCAACATTGCATACTAAACTTCCTTGAGCAAAATTCATGCATGCACTGCATTTTGCTGGAACTGTACTATTTAGTGTTCCATTTGCGAAATTGAACTCTTTTTATTATGCTTCGTTATGGAAGATGTGTTGAAGAGCTAACAGTGATGTGATTGATCTAAATTGCTCTGTTTATAAATTTAAATGTAGTGCGTAAAACTTGATTATGTCCTAATTATAATTGGGTGTTTGCCTAAATTTTAAATGTGCCATCACTGGTTTTGTAATTTTCCTTCCGTTTTGTTTGTAGGTTGTTGCGAGTCCTCTCATGGGAATATGGAATCAACCCTGATGCCTCCTGCCCAAGAGCAGCGTTCACAATTGAGTGACGAAGTGCCTTTTGGACGAGATGGTGAGGAGACTTTCCAGCCTGCGAGTTTGGTGCTAAAAAAAGAACATTTGGATGATGAAAGTGATATGATGGATGACCGTGATATACCAGTAAATTATGCTAATGAAGCACATGAAGGAATGGAGTCTGCATACGATGAACAGAATCTCGACCGATGCTCAAGTAAGTTGAATTTTTAGACTTTACTTTCTTTTTACTGGCATTAACTCTACACTACGTGCATCCTGTTTCGTGACACTAGTGATCTCGCTGGGTACAAATGTAGCCTAAATTAAATTTATGTTTCTTAGCCATTATGGGCTACATAAGGTAACGGCACTGAGTCAGCAGGCTTCCATACTAAGATAATTGTTTATGAAAAAACATTGTAGTAGTTCAGGTAGTTTACCGAGAGGTAGCACTTATAAACGAAATCTTAGCAAGAATTTCCAAGTTTAATTAGTAATTCCAATCAAGTGATTTATCTGGAGCTCGATGTGCACACGATTTGGCATGTGTACTTGAGCATGTAATATATGGAAATGCTTACGAATGTCTTTAGAGATGGCATTCATTCTTTAGTCTATAATATTAAATAAGCTTGGTTTATGGTATTGGTATGTTTATTTTATGTATGTTTGTTTTATGGTATTGGGATGATTGCTGTTAAGGAGTCTATCTAGGGCTCATTTATTCCAATCTTTCATCAACATATTGAGCAACTTTGTCAAACTCTCTTTTCCTAACAATTAACTTATCCTGGGAACAGTTGACTTTCCATGTATCTGTGACATCTCTTTACAGTGATTATGTACATGACGTATCTGTTAAGACTGTTTTACACAGTCCTTTTTTTCATCATTTTTCTGTAGAGAAAATGGATGGAAAAAGAACATTGGTTTCTATGCTCAACTGCTTCAGTATCACAATGGGTTGAATGAGAATGAGCATTATACACAGTTGTTTTGTTTGCTGCATGCAATCGTGATGATATTTCCTCTAGATGCTGCACATAGCACTGGTTATAACAACAGCTGAACATCACATTGGTGGTTGCAAATTAAGTTAGGTTGTATTATGACTGAACATGGCACGAGATGACATTAGAAATCTGAACAGCTTTATTTCTCGCCACAGTCCTTTTTTTGGTCAAGGATAGATTTCTATTCATAAACCAGAACTTCCCAGTACCTTTTTTCTATAAACATACACTATATTTTATTTACAAATACATTCATTATTCACTAGTGGAATATTACTTACCCACAAGATACTTTGAGTATGTGACTGAATGTTCAACCCATACTGATTTATTACATTTTTCAATCTCGTTCTTGTCTTTCTTTTCATTGCAATTTGCAGATAAAACAGTCACCAAGTATTGGAATTCTTTCTGATGTGTCTCGTTCTCTGAGAATATTATCTGATAATCTTTCCAACAATGGTTCAGCTAAGTTCTAAACAGTAACTTTATTCCTACGAATATTTCTCTCGTCAAGCTCATCTATAATATCGATGGTATCAACAATATTGGTATCTGCAGTGCTTGAAATAAAAAACATTTTTCAACGTCACAAGATCAAATTCTCTTTTGTGGACTCAACTACTTAATCTATTTTCGAAAATTGGGCACAATCCTGTAAGTTTAGGGAGATCCTCTGTGAAAACTTCAAAAAGTTATCTACAATCAGGACACTTGAATTCGAGGATACGCTTTGATTTAAGCTCCAAAACCTGGATTTCAGGCGTCACATTCTCACAAAAATGACATGTCCTGTGACAGCCATCGTAGAATTATTATAATGATTCCAACATTCATTATCATTGACTAGAATTTTTAAGTTGATAAACATGACATTGGTTTTAAAGTATAATTTTTTTATGACTTTTTATACGCTTTAATCAATCACATCTGAAAAACCGATTGTTGCCAATTCCTATCAGTGTTGGCACTCGTCAAAGCTTACTGGCTATGTCTCAGGAAAAAATGGAAGTTTCAAAAACTGTATAAATAAACTAATAGATTCTACTATTATTACATTAAATTTTCTGCCTTGCTATGCGTAGAATCTCGTTTACAGCGTGTCATTTCTGAGTGAATGCCTGCTAAAATGTTTCGTATATGCTATCATATGCCTTCAAAACTTTGTTTTGAACTCATAAGTTTGTTTTTGGAAAAGTCAAAATAATATGAAATTAGTAAATGAACGAATACTTTTATAAATAGTGCTTTCAAGCCGTCATCACTGCTTGTACATGCTTGATGTCACAGACTAAAAATTGGTTTTGATTATTGAATTTTAGGTACTCATATCTATTTTATAAATATTTAAACGTTGGTCACAACATTGAGCATTGATCTTGTGTGTTGTATGATCGGAGTTGGACATGTTTTGATGTGTTGTGAATTGATCGTTTCAATGCCTGGAGAAGCTGATTAGCTTGACTGTGATTTGTGCAATTGCAAAATTCACCTTTTTGCTCTACATTGTCGTTTTCTGAAATCAAGGTCTTCGCACTGAAAAGGACCACTTGTACTGAGAAAACTCCAGAAGGATGATATTAATGATGATAGTAAATTTACGCTTGCAAAATTGGTGAAAAAGCTTGTTGAAATTAACTTGTTGATGAAGTTCTTGAGCTAAAGTCAGAAGAGCTACATCATCAGATTCATTTAAATTTGAATAAATGCATTGAGAGTTTGTTGATTGTCAACATCGTTTGAAAAACATACTTATTTTTGGTCTCGCAGAGTAGGATGACTTGACTCCGAAACAATGCCTGATGCTGACCGACAGTCTCTTATCAGTATTTGAACTGATTTCGCACTTTCGTGCGAAACTGAATCAGTATTTTAACTGATTTCGCACTTCGTGCGTGCTGATTAGCCAACTGCGATTTGTCCTCTAATGATATAGTGCTCATCTGAGCTGCATAGAGATTTCCTTATCCCTTAATCGATTTCTTAATAATGAGCCGGGCCTTTGGAATTACAGGCAAGTAAGCCAGCTCCTAAGCCCCTCCAAGAATCTATTTATCTTCTGTGCCAAATATATATTTCCGTATCACTTAATAGCGATTGATTCCTTAATAGCGAATTTGACCTTTCTAATTTCGAGCTGATTAGCAACTGCTCCGGGACCAGCGAGGATCTGTGCCGGCTAGGGATTTCCCTATTCCTTAATAACTAATTAGGGCTTTCGAATTTCATGCTGATTAACCGCGTTGGGCTCTCCATGTATCTATTGCCCATCTGTGCAGCATAGAGTTTTCCTTATTCCTTAATAACCAGCTGCGCTGTGACCGCCAAGGTTCTATGTGCCGCAGAGAACTCCAAGAGTTCTGTAAATGAGCAGTGAGACGTGTTGCTAAGAGATATTGCATGTCTGTTCAGGGGCGGACGGCGTCCTTCCCGCGCAGCGGCAGAGTGAAATGCGGTCGTGGAGTTCGGGAACTCGGGAGAGCAAGACGCTTGTGTCGCAGGCGGAGCTGCTGCCACACGAGCCCTCGGCCGTGGAGCCGGTCACGGGCGACGCGGGGCGGAAGGCGTCGACCTCTAGACCTCGCGTGGCCGGTTCCAGCCACGCGCGCGCGAGAGAGAGAGCGTTCGGGTGCGACGTATGCGGAGCCTCCTTCACATGCCCCAGCCACCTCGCCGCCCACAAGCGCAAGCACACGGGGGAGCGGCCGTATCGCTGCGAGCTGTGCGGTAAAGCTTTCATTATGGCTCACCACCTTGCCAACCACAAGCGCACGCACACGGGAGAGCGGCCATATCGTTGCGACGTGTGTGGCGTAGCGTTCACCAGGACGAGCACTCTCGCCAACCACAAGCGCATCCACACGGGCGAGCGGCCATACAGCTGCGACGTCTGCGGGAAGCCGTTCATCGAGAAAATCAATCTTGTCCGCCACAAACGCACTCACACGGGACAGCGGCCGTGCCGCTGCGACCTGTGCGGTTTTGAGTTCGCCCACCCCAGCAGCCTCGCCAACCACAAGCGCATTCACACGGGAGAGCGGGCGTTCGCCTGCGACGTGTGCGGCGTCGCGTTCGTCCAGCCGAGCACCCTCGCCAAACACAGGCGCACACACGTAGAATAGCTTCCTTGACGGTGTATGGCGTTCGCATCTTCAGCGTGACCTCGGTGATCGTAGGCGCACGCACACTGCCCTGCGAGGGTGCTTCGACGACAGTCGACTTTAACCTAGGCAAACTTGCCTGTCACATCAATAGGGAGGGAGGGCCAAATCACAAACATGAAATTGCACTTCGTCGAACACTGCGTGCAATTCCCCTTCTCAAGAAAAATCAATTCTAAACCTCCAAATATGAAACTAACGAATACATGTTTTTGTTTTCAATGGGAACAAACTACAGGGAATGACTCTAAGGATTGGCCAAAAAATACACATAAAAATCGATAACTAAATAGTGATTGTATTTCATGTGAAACAAAATGATTTTACTTTTCTACGATCATGGTATTCTAGTGGCAAGGGCGGGCGGTCTACGGGACTTGTATGTCGAACTAAATTAGCTTGATTTGAAAATTGTCATCTTACAACTCGGGTCACTGTTTTTTAAACGAGTCGCAAGTTTTGCCTAGCTAGGCTAAACCTCCCGCAAATTGGAATGTAGAAGAAATTGGGTTCTGAACAAGGCAGCGGCTTAAAGAAGATCAGGAAAACCTCTGTTAACTGATATAAACGCTATGTGGCCTTTCTCGGTGAAAAAAAAATGGCTAAGAAAGTGTCAATTTTTAAAGCTGAAGGTAAATTATTTTTGCTAACGTACATAAAATTTTTACATTTGTAGAAGGCTCGATTTTGGGGGGGAAATCGTTTATCCTTCTGTTCTCACAGCTTTTCTAGCGGCGGTTTCATCGTCAATCAAACGTCTGCGGAACTAGCTTGCGATCTTTTCACAAATCTCAAGGCAATGTAAAACAAGTAAATGTAATGTCAAAGTTAAATAATGTTCAACGGAATGTTTAAATTCCTAACACGAAAATAAACTTGATAAAAATGTACTATGCTTCCATGGTACTGACCGGGAGAGATAGCTCGGGGCATCAACTGATGTCATTGCAGTCCCTCTGACCGGGAGGTTAGAGTCCCAACGGTGACAGGATTTTCTACACTAGACGGAATGCTAGATCGGAGTCGGACGCTATCTGGAGGAGAATTCTAGCGGCCTGCTGCTTTGATCGGTAATTTTTCGTCGTTTCTCCGATCAACACCCGGCGAATTCCGGAGCAGTATACTAACAAACGGGCGACGGACCACCCGCGATCTTTTCTACCTCTTCCTTGTATCCTCTCCCTTTACACGCACACTCACTCACACTAACATGCACTGCACTACCACACATGCCGGGTGACCCTTCTGGAGGTACGAGCCTGTCCCGGCTGGGGCGGCGCCCCGCTGGCGGGTGATACCTGGTTGAGGGGAAATTCCACTAGCCGACGCGACGGTAGGTCGGCGCCGGATCTCGCCATATAGGCCGGGGAAAGATCACCGCCACCTCCCCAGCGCAAAACATGGATTACATTTACGGGACTAATGACCCTGGTAGGTGACGTTCGCTCAACAATCAATCGATCCTGACACTGAAGATCTCGTTGGGAAAACCATGACGACAATGTCCTGTTCAGTGGAATACCAGTTCTGGCTTATCACATTTACCTATTTGCTTAATTCATCTTGCATTTTGTGTGCATTGTATTTTCTAAAATCAAGCCCTGATGATTTTGTTAAGTTTGTTGTCTGTTCAATTAAAATCCACCGAAAGATAATTCCGAGCTGGTTCCGTTTTGTCTTTCATACTTTGTTTCGTCTCCAACCGTTTCGGTTAAGTGAGGTTCTGTTGTAATACTCTAATAATGCAAAGATGTCGATGTTTATCTTCAGCAGCATGTGTGCATATGCGTTGAGTGTATTTGTGATGTGTCTTGCATTTCTTTGTAATGAGGTTTTTAAACAGCAGATATTGAGAATGTTTATTTTCAATGTGGAAAATAAGTGAAGGTCTGAAAACTATGAAGTTAATTATTGGTATTAATAGTTATCAGAAACATTAAAATATCGTCAGTTATTTTTGGACTGGTTTTGGAAATTGAAAAAATATATGCCAAAAAATGTTTTTTGCAGATAATAAAGGTGATAAAAAACAAAAACCTAAAAAATATAATTTCACAAATAATCATAATCATATTTTACCACAATTGGCGAACGCTCGTTTTTATTGTTCATATTGTATTGTAGATCCATTTTGTATAAAAAATAAAACAAATTGAGGCATTTTTAGAAAAAGACCTTTTTATCCCTCAATATACCTTTTTTTCTTCCGTTTTTCCGAACTTCTAGTCGACCCAGAAAGAAATATCCATTATGGTATAAATACCTAATAGGTTCGAGTTACGAACTTTCGTGGACCACAGAAGTTCTCTTAAGTCACAGGATATTCTGCTAGTTATTTGTTATTTAAATAGTCTTTATTTCGGTATTTTTAATCCTTATTTGTTTCGTTTACTGCTTTTATCCTTGTAATCAATCGCCTCTCTTGTGTATCGTGTTTTCAGAATCAAAATTCCGTCTTATTGATTTCTTGGTCAAAATTACTGATGCTAGCATATGCTTTCTCGTTTATTGGTATCAGTTATCAAATTTGTATTGTACTTCGTATCCTATTTTCACCCCAGCGATTACTTGTAAAACTCAAGCGAACAAACAATACAAAATTAAACCAATCCACTAATTTTACTTTCTCGCAACTCCTTTCACAGTACAGAGTAAGTATTGTAATGCTGCGGGGAAAACGTCGAATTTTCGACAGAAAAACTGTTATTGCCGGGCCCTGGTTACGAAATAGTGGATAAATCTTGTCCCTATATGTAGTGACAAGACAAGTTTCTCTAACATGTTGTGTAGTCAGAATACATATTTTGTGTGCCATTGATACCGAAAACGCTAGCGGCTAAACCGTCAGCTGCGTTTTCACCAAAGTTGATATTCCCCAATCGATCCGGCTGATGTCGTGCCCCTTGAATTCAAAATTGATATTTTAATTTATGGAGGTAGAGGTTACATGGAGCCTCTGGGACATTTAAAAAAATAGGTCCAAGTTTATTGATTACATTTTGTTGTATAGCGTAAAGAACGCTTGGTGAGATCTAATTTCGTTCAAATTCCTAATTTTTCGAAAATTGCGAAAGTTTTCATTTTTCGGCGTTTCTACAACTAAATTATTGAAGATAGTTTTTTCTTAATGAAATTGTTTTGAAAGGCATAATGACTTCTTTTTTTATATTTTGGGTTATATTTAATCAATTTTTAATTTTTTTAAAAAAGTTCTTCCCAAAAAAGCACTAATTATTTCTTTAAATTTTCTCCTGATATGTATCAGAGGACGGTAAAATGTTAAAGCTAATCTCGTTTCCGGCAAATATTTTTCGAAAATTACATTTTACCATTGAAAAATAACTAAATTAAACAAATATTTTTGGTTCAAACATGTTCAATTCTAAACTAGTGGTGCTACAGAATGGCACAGACTTTCCAGTAGTTGTTTCCTATTTCCTTCGTTTTCGGCTAGCTACTCGGACTTGCCACAAACTCTTCCCAGCTGCCATTGATCGCTGCCCAAAGCACATTCATTTTTTAAAAAAAAATGTTCGCGTTGCTAATTGTAGAGCAGGTATATTATTTTAAGATTATTGAAGAACAGTAAAACCTCGTCCTAAATAGCAATTTCATTGAAAAATTTGGAGTTATTAAAAAAACGCGTTTAAGCGCTATTGAAATTCGATATTTGAAGCTCTTTTCCACAAAAAATATTTCAGTTTTCTAAAAACTTCATTTGAAGTACTTTAACTCACAAATTCATTAGTGTTTACAAATTGCTGGAAATGTGCATATTAACGGCGTGAGAGATCTAAAAAAAATACATTTGTGTACTTTTGAAAAAAATACACCGAAATGAACTTTACCTCATATTAAAGAGTGCAATTAGAGAGTGCTATCCTATCGAAAAATTTAGAGCCATAAAAATGGCGTTTGAGCGTTTCTGAAATTGCGAAATATTGAGTTAGTTTTGATAGAAAATTGTTGGGATTTTGAGAAGTTTTATATGACATTATTTAAAGTACATGTTCTCATAAATATAATAATGGGAACAAATTGCCACTAATGTAAATATTAACGACGCGAGAGAAGTTAAAAAATATTTTTTTGCAATTTTTGAAAAAAGCAAAAGAATAGAGCAATATGGGGTTTATGACACTTCAGAGAGTTCAATTAGCACAATCCTTATCAAAAGTTTAAAGAAAAAATTTGGAGCTGTTTGTGAAAAAATCTTGTTTCTGTAAATTTTTAAAATTGCACGCAATATTTTGCGAAAACTACTAAAAATTTTCAAGAAATGTGCATGTCCTTAATGAAAGAACAAATTATGGACAACAAATTTCATTTGAAGAAAACGTCTCTATCTTCAATTTTGTAGTTTTGTAAGACACCGAAATAAATTCAAACTTTTTAAATGTTCGAAAATTCAGAGTTAACCTTGAAAATTGGATCTATGCCACATTTATAAGTGTATTTTCCACTATTACAAAAATAAAATTGAAGCCGTTTTTGAGATTTTTTTTAATAATATCCTAAGGGCTTTATGTAAAGTACCACCAATAACTAATGAATGATTTTCAAAATTGCGGAGCTTCGACTCAGGCCAAATGAACGGGTTTCTTCAATTTAGAAAAAATCCTACGCATGGTTTAGGCGCTGGTGTTGGTCTCATAAACCGGACGGACGTAAAAAAAAACACTTTCGGTATCAGGGAACCCTAAACCGCGTATTTCGGTTAAAATCTTGAGGTCAATTTTCCGCAGCATCACATAACTGTCCCTATACTACGTATATTACTCTAGAAACGAACAGTTAAAATGAATATCAACAAAATATTATTGAACAAAATTACAACAACAGCTGCAGTTACAACAGCAACAACTATATCAACTACAGCAATTACTGAAGCAGCAACCACAGTTTAGTATCAATAAGCATTAGAGATATGGACTGTCAGAAGCCGGTAGTTTGGCGCAACAAACCAGTAGTTGCCGTATTAATATCTGCTGAAGGTACCTGCGATAGCACACCGAAGTGGCAAGAAGTCATGCCGAGACGGAAACGAAAAAATAGTGAACCTTTGCAAAGAGTTGTAAAGAAAATGTCAGTTCCAGAAAGCATTACAAACATCAACTTCGAACCTCTCTTCGAAAGAACCAAAAAACAACTCAATGGAAACACCAGAATATAACGAACGAGCTATAAAATGGCTATAAAATTCTACCAATCTTTATATCAGGTATAGAAGACGTGAATATTTTAAAAAACTGCATCGAAGTACTATTAAAAGAAGAATACAGATACGAATTACATATAATGACAGTGGCGAAGTCATATTAAGTACAGTTGAGTCATATAGAATGCTCATAAAACATTTTGATTTTTTTTTATAAGAAAATTACGATATCGTACGTGTCAGTTCAAAGACGAGCGTTCTTTTAGAGTTCCGTGTAAACAAATTCTCGCAAAATAACTTCACCAATCACCCATTTACTCGCTTCCACATCCAATGAACTTGTGGCTTTCGTGGAGCCGTGGTTAGCGTATCGGGCTGTCATACCCCAGGTTGCGGGTTCAATCCCGATCCGATTCATGGAATTTTACGGGTGAAAAAATCCTTCGTACGCCTTTCCTCGGATGAGAAGTAAAGTCGGCTGTCCCATATTATAGACATGTAAAAGATCCTGAAGCCTAAAAGCAGTCTCTGAACAAAATTGAAATCGCCTGTTTCGTTACTCACGTGAGACCTCCTTTCTCTGCCAGACTGTGAAAGGAGCGTAGCTGAATTTACGTGATCAGGCGAAAGAGCAGGCCCGATGGCCTGAACCTCGCCACGGAAGATAAGGCATCATTGAATTCGATGAACCAACAAACATTTAATTTCTAGAAATTCCATTGGCTACGCTTTTCACAAAATGGCAAGTTGTGCAATTCGTAAACTACTTTTTTTACATTCATCCCCCCGGGTGTTACTCTATCAGGGTAACATTTTTCCTTTGCTCCCAACAATACAAAGCAATTCTTTTTTCTACAGACTGGCCCGTGGTTTTGGAAAATCTTTGCAGGAGGCATGCGCGCAGACAGCCAATCATACACAATTCGTGCCCGGGATTATCTGAAAGTCTACCAGCGGTTTAAAAAATATTTGCAGAAAGCATGTGCGCAATCCTTACACGGTGTCAGAGATTCATCTTCTGTTGTCATCATTATGTGTTACATCTTACACGGTATCCGAGATTTTCTGCAGGCCGACCAGTGGTTTAAAAAACCTTTGCAGATGGCACGTGCCCTGTCCACCAAACCTACACCGTGCCCGAAATTTATCTGCAGACCGACAAGTGGTTTGGAAATTCTTTGCAGAAACCATGTGCGCAGTGCACCAACCGTACACGAAGTCCGAGATTATTCATATGCCTAAAGATTTGAAAAGCCGAGATTATGCGAGAAAAATGCCGTCACCAGTTGTGACATGTCTTTAACAAAATATTCTAGTATAGTTTTGGCGCGAACGTACCGTACGGCGTGTTAGCTCGATAGGCCGGATTTCTTGTATCGGCGGAAAAAAATCTTCCTATGCTCTATGAGATGTTTTTTCTTCAAAAAGTACAAAATTGTAATGTTTTGACTTGTCTGTCACGTCGTTAATATTTACACCAGCGGCGATTTGAGTACATTATATTTATAAATGCACGTGTTTGAAATAATGTAATAAAGTTTCTCGAAAACTCAACAGTTTTCTGCGAAAACTTGCTCGAAATTTCTCATTTTCAGAAACTCTGAAACGCCATTTTCTCAAAAAAGGCTCCAAATTTATTTTCAACATTTTCGAATGGATAATGTTTATTGCGCTCAGTAATGACAAAGTTCATAGTGAGTGTTTTTTTTAAATTACACAAATTTATTTGTTAAACATCTTTCACGGCGTTAATATGCATATTTATAGAAAATTTAAACAGTATTATAAGGTGCTTCATATGACGTCCAAAAGTGAAGTTTGAAAAGTGAAAATTTTTCCGTGAAAAAATAGCTTCAAATTTCAAATTTATAAATTCGCTTAAATGCTATTTTCATAAGAACGGATCCAAATTTGCCAAGAAAAAACCCATTTGGAAAAAGATTTTATAGCTCTTGAATATTGCTAAAATAATATTTCCGGCTTACTATTAGGAAACGGAAAAAATATGAAAATTAAAAAAATATATACTTTAGGCGGCGATGGATGTCAGCTGGCAAGAGTATATAGCAAGTTCGAGAATAAAGAAAATAGAAAATTAATACAGGAAAGTCTGTGCCATTCTGTAGCAGCCCTAATTTGTTTTCGTGTAGTAAAATATTGCGCAGTTGTGATAAATAATATGGGAATGTATGTACTTAGTTTAGCCCCACCAGTTTGGGAAGTGATCAATTTTACCACAATTATAAGAACTGTTTTTACTTCCCCATAGCGACCGCCATTTCGTAATAGAATAAACCTAAAAAAATCAAAGTTTTTGAGAATTTAAGAGTTAACGGTGTAAAAAGGACTCAAACCATCTTTATAAGTGTATTTTACTTCATTGCTTTAAAAAAATGTAAAGAAAAATTTGGAGCCTTTTTTGAGAAATTTTGAATATGCCTCAGGGGCATCATAGGAAGTACCCCATATTTTAATGGATGTTCACTTTCTTTTAATTCAAGTACACTAATCAATTAATGACACAGTAAGGTTAGTGGTTGCCGATGCTGTTAGATGAACGTGGCATTCACAGATTTATTTGACGACCTGAGCATAATCAAACTTCTTGTAAGGTGCTCAACGCGCACCGTGGCATCTACATCCTGACAGCTGATGCAAGATTATGAAGTGATCTACATCGGTATTCTAAGAAATGTTTCCAATTAATCTCTTACAATGTGTAGAGGATAATTTCCGTTTATTATAATATATTATTGTTTTTATAAATTTCCATTTCATTATTGGGAGTTCAAATATTTGCAAAATATTTTCTTCCTATGTATTTAACTTGTAGTGTGGTGCGTGGTATGTATGTATGCTATGTATATATATATATATATATATATATATATATATATATATTGCGCATTTCCGATCATTTATCACAATGAACATTCTTTCTTCGACATATTTACTTCATCAGTACATACTACCTCAAAACATAGTACCCGTTGCCTCGTAACATCTATATTAGGCTGTGTATTTCATAACGGGAGTTTTTCTCTGGATTCGTGGTACCACTCCTCTAACTTTGACTCTCTCTTAAATATTGAAGAGTACTGAAAAGTAGCAATGGGGCTTGTTACTAAGGGTCATTGCATGTTGTGCAGGTACAGCCGGCCTCCCGCCGGAGAAGGAGCTGGCAACGCAGAGGAGTCCCCCAGGGCAGCAGAGCGAGTCGCCCCCGCCGCACTCGGAGCTGCAGTCGCACGAGGGCGAACAGACTCTGCTCAGCGACGAGGGCGGAACGGCTTCGCCCCACCCACCCAGCGCCAGCACTCACAAGCCCAGGCGCAAGGGGAAAGGGCGTTTTCGTTGCGAAGTGTGCGAGAAGGCTTTTCAGTACCCATCAAAACTCGCTGTTCACATGCGCTCCCACACCGGCGAGCGGCCGTTTCGCTGCGACGTGTGCGGAGAGGCATTCTTCCAGAAGATAGCTCTTACCGCTCACCTACGCATACACGCGGGTGAGCGACCGTTTAGATGCGACGTGTGCGGTAAAGCTTTCACCCAATCACCCACTCTCGTCACCCACCTTCGTATTCATACCGGAGAGCGTCCATTTCGCTGCGAAGTATGTAATAACACGTTCACTCGAAAACATAACCTCAGCATACACATGCGCATACACACAGGAGAACTGCCTTTTAGGTGCGACGTATGCGGTAAAACCTTTGCCCGCTCCAACTCTCTCCTTCAACACTGTCGCACTCACACGGGAGCGCGCCCCTACAACTGCGATGTGTGCGGTAAGACGTTCCGTCAACAAGGAAACCTCTGCAGGCACATGCGCTCACACACCGGTGGCGAGTGACGTATTGCTGCAACGTATGCGTTGAGGATATTAAACATAGGGCGTCTACTCTATCATAAGCGCAGGCACAGCAGCCGTCATAGAAACCGGGTAAAGGACCGCAATTAGGAGTAATCCCGTCAAGAAACGTAACGTCTTATTCCGCCGCTCTATGGAACGGATCGATTCTGCTGGAATGCTGCGTCAAAAGATCTCGACCATTTTCAGTGCTCACAGCTGTCAGCACCAGAGATATACTGTAGAATTCGAAACTGTGGCTAACAGAGCTCAGTAACATTTTATTGAGAAGTATGGCCGGGAGATGGTGCCACAGGACTAGCGGTCTAACAACAGGTCATACTTTCTCGCATTATTGGAGTTACGTAATGCACAAATATTGCAATTTCTAGCACATCGGCTATTGCTCGAAAACGTCCAATTCAAACAATGCATTCATTTCGATAGTCGGGAGCAGCAATCATTTTCTACTTTTACCAAAGCAGTTCTCAAATTGTGACGACAACGTTCGAGTCGGAGCCGCCGTTAGCCGCGACAAAGAACATTGCAGTATGTGATAGCAAATTTTCAGATTTTCTTTCGCTGTTAGATAATCAATCACGAAATTCGTATTAATCAACTGTTATATGGTACAAATGTCGAAAAAACAAGTTTATTACGGCATTATTATTACATTTATTATTCATGTTATTTTTATTATCATTATTTTATTATTATTATATAATTTGCATGTTAGCTGTAGTATTTTATTTATGTAATTAGCTGCCACCGGGTTATGCCCATTTGCAGTTCAAATAAATTTATCTTTATCTAGTTTTACTAGCGCATGTTATACTTATGAATTATCCGCGCGCCTTTTCTTGAGCTCTCCTTTCGCTAGGTGCGTGTGGAGTGACGGCTTGGTTATTTCGACGACAGGTTGCAAAATGGCTTCTATTACACGGAGGCAAACATTTCTGATAATTAGATTTTGTCAACAAGGCTCATCCCTAACATTTGTTCTAAATTCAACTAATGTTAGTAAAGGAATGGGGATAGGTATGCCGGGGCTCAAGAAAATGTGCGAGTATAATTCAAGTATATCCATTTTCTGCCTTCTTAAGTATACTACAGTTAAATCCTGCTATTTTAAGCTACATAATAATTGTAAGAAATAGGTAGCGGAGATGTCTCTAAATCAATTCTATTAGGCTTGGAACTTTTTATTGCGTTTCATATTTTTATAATGTAATGAAATTGTTACATAAAATAAATTGCTTTTTCCTTAGCAATAAATGAAATGAAACTTAAATATTAGACCTAACCTAATACACAACAATCAATCAATTACAAGAACTACAATCTCTAATGAAGTGCCCAATGCCGCTCGTGCCGGAAAGATTAGATTAAAATTTAAACGGATTTGGAATATCAGGTAATAGATGTAAAAATAATTATAGTACTGATAAGAGGCACGACGGTTGGGTCACACCACATTTACGAAACTCATGAACTCAGCAGTTGGCGGGCCCGAAATCATCAGTCATTATATTGCAATGAATATTGCATCACCTGTCGGGATTCGCTGCGCGGATTGCGTCATCTGCCGGCGCCCCCTCTTCTCCCCCTGGCTGGACGGTTCCGGACCATTCGTAGAAGTGTTGCTCATTTTCCCGAAGGCTCGAGGCGAGCGCCGGCGAGGTATAAATTCCCCGCTGCTGGCGACCGACAGAGTAGTAGTCGGAAGTAAGCAGCCGCGAGTCAGTGTATGTAATCAGTCAAGTAGTAAACAGTTAGTCCATCAGTGTGACTGAAGCTGAGCTGTAAAGTGTCCATTGCGATGAACAGTGGTGCAGTGGGTAAACAGGAGTCTGAAGTCTGCAGGGAAGCTGAGCTGTGAATTGTGCAACGCAGTAAACAGTGGTGACAGTAGGGGAACAGCAGTCAGCAGTTTGAAGTCTGCAGTGGAAGCTGAGTTGTGAAGTGTGCATCGCGGTAAACAGCAGTGCATTGGACCCTGGTCTATGCAAGTGAATTGTGGTCTGCGCAAGGAATTGTGGTCTGCGTAGCGAATTGTGGTCTGCGCAGCGAATTGAGGCCAGCGCAGTGGACTGTGGACAGTTCATCGGACTGTGTGATATTGTAGAAGTGAACAGCTAAATAAATAATCAGAAGTGAACTATGTAAATAAATAATCAAGTGACGAACACAAGGACTGTGTTATGTATCTGTAAACAGATAAAGTAGTTTTAGTGTAGCATTGTTTATAAAATAAACATCTTTGTTAAATACCAGTGTGAGTTTTAATTCACCATCGAGAAACGTTACAATATAGAACACGTGGTTGATTATAAAGGGAGAAACCAAAAATGGTGCAAATTGTCCAAAACACGACAATTAAGAAATGTAAAAAAATAAAATGTTCGTCTCCATTCGAACTGTTTTCAGTCGTCTCGTGTTCCATTGTCCCAAAGTTCATATAAGCAACAATTGTTGTACATTGACTATTCGTTTAAAAAAACTGTAAATGAGTTTTTTATTCTTTATAGTGCAATATTATAGTAAACACATGATATTATTAAAAATATTATTTCAAATCTTGGTCCTTAATGAATTAAATTCAATTTGGTTTAGTTTCTGTTGTGCAAGTTTTCTTGACATTTCTGAAGATTCGTTATGCCTCGTTGTGTTTTGTGTTGTAGGTCAAACTATAATGGGTAGCTTACAATTACATTGACCCAAAGGAACAGTTTTTGGTTTTCCAAGGGATCCAGAACTTGCACAAAAATGGATAAGAGCAATCGAACTTGTTTTTGTTACTACAACCCACAGCCGGGTGGCCATAAAACAACCTAATTTGTCTTGCTACATCCTTGCATGGCAATTGAAGTAGTTAGTGAACCTGGCTATGTTTTTGTGACTAACAAAGAATAATATTTTTCAGGTTTGTGAACTACATTTTTCTTAGCATACTATCAGAGAGGCATATGTCTTTCACGAGCGAATCGGTAGAAGTACAGCACCATTACACAGTAGCGTAACGAAATGAGTGCGGGTCCGCCCGCAAATCTTTTATCCGGGCCCTCTTCATTAAAAAATTGTATAGAAAACACAAGTAGTGTGTGTATCTTAAATAATACAAAATATCCCCTAAAAATAAGCCCTCTATATAATGCCTTTTACCCTGGGCCCGAACGTTACGTCATTGCCAGTAGTTTGCTCGTCTGAGGGAGGGTGCAATTCCTTTCAAGTTACCAAATTTTCAGGTCTACATGTCAACTAAACAAGTAATAGGGAGTCATCTGGGAGCAGAAGACAGAAAGAGCAAAACCAATTAGCTGTCCCTTTAGAAGAAAGTGCTACGGAGAACATTCATTATGAAGTGCAACGATAATTGTCGACAATCTGCAAACATTCAGGAGCTCAAGAAAAAAATGAGAATTTTGTGACTCTTCAAGAAAATTGTTAAGTAGGTGCAAAGAAAACGGCATCATATTTTACTTTTTCGCTACTGCTTAAGCAGTGTAGAGAAAGTATTGTAATGATGCGGGGAAATGGTGTTCCACCTTCTTTGAATGATATTAACAAAAGCAGCCTCCTCAAGTGTGAAATATCATTTTTGTGCATGTTCTAAAAGAGCTTCAGAAACATTTATTTGAAAATTTTTAGATGTCTCCCTTAACTAATCCTGATGTGATGACTTTGTTTATATTTGCTTTTCTTTTAACAAATTTCTCTATTGTATGTTGTTGCTAAAATATATTTTTATTTATTAATTTTATTTGTTTGCTTAAAGATTTTATGTAAGTTTGCTGCAGGCTAGTTTATTTACGTCAATTTATAAAACACTACCCAATATTATGTACAAAAATATATAGATGTGTACAATTTATATTTAGTCTAAGAATGCTATTCGCACTTGAAAACAAATTACACCTTGATACAATATTCTTTTTATATATGAATTATAAAAAATGTACTAGTACCACAGAATATTCTGCCTAGTAATAAAACAAATATGGAGAAACTGAAGTATTTTAAGATTTTTAGGTCATTTCATTGAGTGTCTCCGAATTACAAACATTTTCAACGAAAAATAAAACAAACGTTTTTATATTGTATTTATTAAATGGTGAAAGTGTGCCATTCACTGCAAGATACAGGTGACAAATATTTTATTATCACAATAATGAATTGCCGTAAACATTAAACTTTTAACCAACAAAACCATTGTTGTAAGCAAACGGATGAACAAAAACTGTTTCTAACTAATTTAATATGTCGCTATTCGATCCTTTCATTGCAAACTGGTACAAATTAAACATTACAAATGGTTACCTGCCATGCATTTCCAAGTGTAATTTCTATCAAAATATTCAATAATTTCTCAAGTACAATCATTAAAATATGAACAATTTTCAATGGAGTTAATTTACTGTTTTTACAAACACGTCCACAATTCAATGTGTCAGAATTGTAAATTAAAACTTAGATTCTGAGCGAATAATGTAAATCCATTTGAAAACAAAAATACCCTACATGTTAGTTTTCTTTCTCTTGATTCTCTTTGACGTCTGGGGCCCAGTGGAGCCGGAGGTGGACGACGTGGGAGAGACGGGACGCACGCTCTCGTAGCTGTAGTCGCGATCGTAGCCATCGTACCCTTCTGCCCATTCCATGTGAGTCACGTCCGTCGCCCTCAACATGGCGGCCGCGCGAATGCGGTTGTACAGTCGCGGCAGCGGACGCACCAGTCGCTCGAAGTCACTTCGCTCCAGCAGGAAGATCTGCGCAAACGCCACTGTCAACTGGAAGATTTCATCAAGACTCGCAATCACTAATGGAAGCGGTTGTAAATTCGTAGTTTGTTGTAAACTTGGAACTGTGTTTATCCACTTTAACTCGTTCCGATGCATGGAAAATAACGACGCAAAAGTAGTGTCAACAGGTTTTATTTATCATGGAAACGAGTCACAAATTTCGGGCTTTGGCAGCACCAACTTATTTGAAATGCGCGCGCATTCAGTACGAAAGTTCTTTAGGCATCCGGTGCCTAAAGTGGGGGTGGGGTCGCCCGGATTGAAGCACCGTTACTGTACTTCGGAAGGCGAACGACATGGCCTTTTCGGCTGACGAAACGCAAATTGGTTAGGTGGACGGGCTACAGTAAGTCCTGTGATAATCCATAACTACAAATTCTCCAAATTATTCAAAAGAGTAAGCCACGACTTCGGAGTAAGGAGGTAATAAAACTTATCTCGCATTTTGTATTAATCGAATGATAGAAAGTTATGACGACATGTAATGCTAGGAACGTTTCGAATATGTTGTGAGGTAAGTGGGAGACGCTAGCAGGTCTCGGTAGGTACGGAAGGGAATTCATGTATATAATTATTCTCAATCTTTTCCAGTTTTTGTTTATGTATTTATGGTCTTCGTACTTACTAAATCTTAACTCTACGTCTTGGTATCATTACCTACATTCGAATGCAGCCAGAAGTGAAGATCGGGGGCAGGCGAAAGGAAGAATGGAAGGAGTGCATTGTATACCAGATTTCTACATTGCTGGTTTTCAAGTAAGGTCGTTGCCATTAGATAACCGTCGAATATTTGAAATGAAGTAGGATGGACTCTTACGAGTTACACGAGTGCTGTCACAAATTCGTCTGAAATACAGTTTGGATTAATAAACGTGACGAAACGTGAAATTCAATATTTCTTGGTTAACAAACATAGTAACTGAACTATACTGTGATATTGTAAATCCTTTGAAGAGAGTTGTAATTGGGATTGCGTATGTAAGTAGAAGAGTGTGAAGAATGGACTGATGTCCGAGAGCATACACCAGAAATTGTTTTAAAGTTTATAATTATATCTTTGAATTTAACGTAAAAGTTTCATCGGAAATGTAAAATTATTGCTATGGATTGCGAATAGTGTTCTACTTGAAATTTAGGGTATTAAATTAAAGTGAATTACATATAAAGAAATTCAAATAGTGTTTTAGAAAATTCTCACTTATTAAAATTGATGAATATATTGTAAATTAATTTAAAAGGAAATTAGAAGAGGAAACAAAACTGTGCTATTTTGATTACTTAATTAGTTTGTTTTTTAAGGTCACATACACTCGAGCAAATTGGTTCAAGGCGAACTTTGGAGGGGTGTTGTGTATTATTTTTTTGTGGATCTCACGGGGTTTAATTTTTATATTCCGTGTTTTTAAATTTTTTATATTTTGAGATTACAGAATATTTAAAAAAACGTATTTTTGAGGGATTTGTTGAAAAGCCAGAATGCAGAAGCCATCGTCCCTTATATAAAAAAGAGTAATCGCGATATGTTCCTTGAATTTATTGTGAAGGCTGAGATAACTTACGGAAGGTCATCATACTCTTTCCATTTTAAGTATTTATTAAACGACGCATTGAATAGAAGTGATGGAGGGGACCGGACACTGGTCTACTCAGCTGGAGATGTAACATCTCCCCAAACACCACACTGTCTACTGAAAACGCCATGATGAAATCGAACTAATCGACATAGATGTATTTGTAATTTCCTTTACGCTTGCAAGATGTTTTATTATTATTGGCACTAGAAGCATCCCTGGGGAACACCTGACGATCTCACCTCGCACACCTCGAGCGCCACGACGCTCTCCACGTGGCGGCGGTGGTGCTCTTTCAGCATGAGGCCCATCTCGCCGAAGGAGGAGCTGTCCGTGAGGTGGCCCACCTCTTCGCCCGTGGACAAGAACACGGCCACTGTGCCCTGCGCCAGGAAGTAGAGGTAGCGCGCGAGGTCCCCGCTGGCGTACACCACGTCGTGCGGCAGGAACAGCTCCTCATGCAGCGCCGCCACGATGTTGTTCACCTGCGTACCAATCCACGCACTCCGCGTTTATTCGTCACGTGTATCTAAATAATTTCAAAATCATGACAAAAGGTCGTACACCGTTGTACTAGTATGTGTGTGCCTACAACTTGCGCGCGGCGATGGTGTAACGGTTAGCGTATGGGACTGGTATACCCAAGTTGGCGGGTTTAAACCCGATCGAAGCCGTGGATTTTTAAGGGCGAAAAAAATCCTTCGGAGGGGAAGTAAAGCCGGCTGTCCCATGTTAGTAGATTTACTTGCATGTAAAAGATCCTCGAGCCTAAATGACGCCTCTGAGCTAAATTCAAATCGCCTGTTTCTCGCCAAAGAAATACCTCCTTTCTCTGCTAGTTGGTGAAAGGAGCGTAGCGAAATTTGCGTGGTCAGACGGAAGAGCACGATGTTGTTTACCTGCGTATCAGTTCACGCACTCCACGTTTATTCGTCACGTGTATCTAAATAATTTCAAAATCATGACAAAAGCTCGTACACCATTGTACTAGTATGTGTGTGCCTACAATGTGCCTCATGGCCTGAGTCTCGCCACGTAATATAAGACATCAATTCAATTCATACAATCTGATCGGAAAGTAAGTTTATATTTCTATTATTTACTATTTTATGTTGCGGACTAAGTGTGTTGCCAGGAAAGAAGTTCACATTATATTCACAAAACTGTGTGGTTACAGGACACACAGTTCGCTGTGGCACGTTGCGGGAAATGAAAAGGCTGCTGGTTGTTTAATTGTCATTTCGAATGTTTGGTCGACTGGGAACTCACGAGCGACTTGGGGACGTTGCGGAAGAACGGCGAGCTGCTGATGAGCTGGCGGCAGGAGGAGAGGCGCACGGCGTTGCGAATGGTGAAGGGGAGGTGCGCGATGACGGCTCTCTCTTTGAAGAAACGGCCCTCGAACCGG
The DNA here is from genome assembly GCA_017312745.1 of Gryllus bimaculatus. NCBI lineage: Eukaryota > Metazoa > Arthropoda > Insecta > Orthoptera > Gryllidae > Gryllus > Gryllus bimaculatus. The sequence goes on from BOPP01000140.1 coordinate 1,252,196, forward strand.
TGGCTGTAGAACATGAGCATCTTGTCGCGTACGTGTACTGGCAGGCGCTGGTCGCGCAGGTAGTTGCGCACTTGGCTCCGCACCTGCACACACAGACACCGCTTTGGGTTAACGGACGGACAAGGAGTTGAAGGTTAAATTGTGCGCGTTATCAGTACGGATTGGCTAAAACTAGGGCTGGCAGTAAATGTTTTTTTCCCGATTCTTTCTGAACTTCCTCCATTTGTGCAAAGATTGACACCAGAGTGCTTGCGGTCTGCATAAATATGCAAAAAGTAAAATGTTCCGTGGTGCTTGTATAGTCTTTGCTGAAAATTTGTTCAAACTGTGTGCTTCTGAAGTTTTAAATATCTTGACATTTTTGTTTTCTGATGTCACAATAACAGTAAAATGAAATTTTAAAAAATCTGAAAAATGTACGTTTAGTAATCCAGAAGTATCTTTATAATTGTGAAATCGGGCTCGGATTCTGATGACCAGTCATCTTTTCATTGGGACATTGTAGACGTAGCTATCTCGTAAATTAATGTTTTTCTCGACTTGTGGATGATAGAAATGTATAGTTATTTGGTTTGACTTTTTGTCATTTTTCAATTATGTAATTTTTTACCTTTACGTCATTTTTACGCATTTTGTTTTCTTTTCATGTCTTTTGTTTACTTTCATTAAAATTTTGTTGTATCACATTCCGGTTGTTTGCCTGTGTTTGTTCACCTATGTTTAGTTGTTGGTTTTTTTAGATTTATGATTTCAATCACGTCAAAGTTTTACTTTTCTTCATTTGGGTTTTTATGTTGTGGTACATTTATAATTTTTGAAATTTAATTTCGTTTTCTTCGCAAACATAATCATCCACCAACCGTAAAGTGCAAGAGGGGTAAAGTGCTCCGTAGTGGGGAAAAACAAATGGTTATTATTTATAAGTATTTAAGTGATATTGTATTTTCGAAAGGGATTCGTTCGCAATGCCTACTGGGAGATGACTCTCCCGGTGGGAGGCACTTCAGCTTCCCGTGAATCAAATCGGTTGGTTCCCGTGGGCTTGGCTTATTTTTTCGTCAAAAAATTTTAAATATTTTGTTTGGCAATGAAAACTTAATATTTCTGCACTGTTAAAAAGAAAACATGAATCTTGGCCTTTTTGCAACTGCCTGTGGTTGGCTTGAATTTTGGATATTGTATTGAAATAGTGGTGCACTTTAAAACTAATACTACTTACTACTACTACATTTCTTAATGGGATTTTGAAGCACAAAGGAGGCGAGAAGCTGAACAGAAACGTTCCTGCGCATTAGAATCTCTTAGGAATATCTTTAGATTTGAGGAAATGGAGGAAAATACGATTTCAGAAAATTGGAAAGGTTCGAGACAAACTACTTGGCTCCGCACCTGCACACACGCATATACACCGCTGTGGGTTAACAGATGGACAAGGAGTTGAAGGTTAAATTGTGTGTTTATCAGGACGGATTGGCTAAAACTAGGGCTGGCAGTAAATTGTTTCTCGGTTCGTCCTGAACTTCCTCCATTTCAGCAAAGATTGCCACCATAGTGCTTGCGGTCTGCATAAATATGCAAAAAGTAAAATGTTCCGTGATGCGTGTGTAGTCTTTGCAGAAAATTTGTTCAAACTATGTGCTTCTGAAGTTTTAAATTTCTTTATATTTTATTATATATATATATTGACATTTATATTTTTATTTTATATTTTGACTATTATAACGCTAAACTAGCGCTCCACCCCATTGCGGGATTCGTCGTCACCATCAAGCGCGTAACTTTTGATTCGTATAGTTCAGCAGAAAAGCGCCTCATTTGGCATCGCTGTTGCCATTAGAGCCCGTTCTTCATTCTTAACCTCGGACGCGCCGTAACATTACGTTTGGCACTGGTTACGGACGGTTACATCGTCACTCGTATGTTTTGACTTCAGAAAACATGGCGTCCACTAGTTCGACGAGCCTCCACCAAGAGCGCTGAAACTATAGGGACAGCCACTCTATGTAGTAAATTCTAACTCGTTGGGTTTAGGACACTTCACAGGGGGTTGGACTATCCTCTGAGAAGCTGCCAAGCTCGTTTTGTCGAAACCAATTTCACATGAGATTGTCCGGAAATCGAACCCGGTTCTCGTCAATGAAAGGCAAGTGACTCGCTCTGAGCCACAAGGTGTCCTTCGTGTTTTTTGTTAGTGAATGTTTCATGAATGTACAATGACACCAATATAATATTTATTGTAGCATCACTTCACAAGTCTGAAATTCACATTGCAGTCAACTCTATTTGTCGAACTATCAAAATTACACGGATCTTCGGTTACTTCCTAGATACTAGTGGTTGGAAGATTGGAGAAACGAATTTCTCGTAAATTAGAGACTATATATTAAATATAATTGTATATAAATAAATTTTATTTAAAATTAGAAAATTCATCAAATAAAAAAATGATATACATTTTTAAGTATTTAAAAAATAGGCAATTTTAACCTTCTTTTGTGATCGTTTATATCATTTTCCTCACATTTGAAGTCATTTTGAAGGTTATTTTTAAAGAATCTTTAGGTCATCAGAATCCGAGCTCCGTTTATCATTATCCGAGTAACGTATGTTTACGTACAAACTACTCCTTTTATACAAAATCATTATACTTGCATTAATTATTGAAAAAATAAATTAATATTCAGTAGTCAGGGATGTAAATGAATCTATATAGGTAATAACATGTGTCATCCAATTATCACATTTATAATCGAAATTTCTCAGTGATACATGTTACTGCTGCACAAACAATATTCGCTTGTTTTGATACTGCGTTAGTGGCGGCGTGTGGTTCAACTGACCTTTTCTAACTCCACTTCTGAGGAGTTTTCGCTCTCCACGTACTCCAAAATCAGCCCAAAAAGCACAATCTGCAAATAAAATAACAATAATATTGCGTTTGGCAGTTTTGTTTGTGAGTGCCGACTGACTTTATTTAGTATTCATTGTCAAAAGAATTTGTTCGAGCTAAATTCGACATTGCTGAAACGGTGTCTGGGTCGTCTGGAAGCCATGGGTCAGGCCACGGCACGATATGACTTGCCAAGACGCGGCTGCGCCTCGTCTCAGGCCACCT
>BOPP01000140.1:1269993-1286454 GCA_017312745.1 Gryllus bimaculatus
CGTCCTTTATATCATTTTATTTGTCGTGAGAGTACCGTTTCCCAGGTACGTCACAATACATACATACATAAGGTAATGTATAGAAGGAAATTTGGATCAGGGATGACATTGTATTAAATTGAATGTTTAAAGTAGTAATAGGGCTATTCGTAAAAAAAGATAAATCTTGTCAGCAATAACAAAACACACAAATATATATTAATGAACTTATAAAAGTATAATAATTATATTTTCTTTGTTAATAATAGAGTAATTTCTTCTATACCATTTTAATTTGCTGATCGAATGCAGTATCGAAACATGGAGGACTTGGTTTAGATTGAATATTTTATTGAATCTGCTTTCTCCAGCTATTTTCTGACGACAACTAATCAAGAGCCATAATTTTCTTGAAAGTACTAAATGCTAATATGCGAACCAGACGTGTGAGTGTAGCACTGAGGCAGAGGAAGCCAAGGCCCTCTAGAGGATAGTCAGTCCCAAGGTGCATGTAACATGCATATTATATGTAATTTGGTCAGTCCTTCCCGAGAGATTATACTAGGATTAATGCCCTTGACGTAAATCAGCTGTTCGCGGTTTTATTAAATCGGGAGCTTGAACACCCCTGTAGTGACGTCACTGTAGCGGCAACTCCCGATTGGATAAAATAGCAACAGCTGATTTACATCTGAAGTGCATGGCTACATAAATCGTGCTATAAAAAAAAAAAAGTGAATCGCCTGGTATCGCCTCCCTCCATTGAATTCAACGGTGTGTTGTTTCTTGTTGAGGAGTTGAAGTACCGGATTTCGGTGAAGAGTACAAAAAGTCAAAGAAGTTAATTTTTGCCTCTGGTATTTTGACGATGAAACCTTTTTCATAGATTGGAACTTTCGATCTAAACCAAGATTCGCGCCGTACCTGTTGTATTCTGCAAGAGTATCCCTTATTATAGTAAGTACTTCATTGGCACCTCTAAAAGTACTGATTTTCAATTTGCAATATTCCTTGGGTGAGAAATCTCGAGGTATTAATGAAAATAACTCCTCTTTAGAGGATCCATTTTGGGGTTATGTTTTATGTGTATATATGTATATGTAATGTATATAGTATAAACACACCACAACTCGAAGAATTAATGAAGGGCCTAAGAGAGACAAAAAAAAGAAATATGGGAAGGCTTTTATTCAAAGGATGCAATGACCACTAGAGAATGGATATGATCGATGACATTCGGTGGCAAGGCTTGCTGTGCTTTATTTCACCATAAAGTATGTATAACGAAAAGTTTCCCTGGACCAAACAATCAGTATGTGTGTAAATGGTGCGAGGAATTATGTGATAGGTATTGTGCCTTATAAATGCAGTTAAAGGATCACATCCATCTCTAAGCTCAGCACAGAATAAAAAGAAGTAATGGAAATGGTGAAACTTGCAGTGTGGTAGCGTAGATGATAAGGAAGCAGTAGGAAAGAGATTGAACCGTGGAAGTAAAACATTTTCATTTCCTGCATGTTCTCTCTATCCAATAAGTTTTTTTCTGTCCTTTTCTAGTGCATGATTACATAACTTTCTCTTCTTACAAAGGATATTTAATTCTTTTCTTAACAAGTATCAGCAACTGCAGTGACATTACAATTTGAAACCTCTGATTGCATAATGGAAGCCCCTCTCCCCTGTCAGTCGCATGCTGAATAAACAGAAATATTATTCGGACAATACAAGAATACATTTAAGGTCTCCCCCAATCATGGGCGGTTCCAGCTGATCATTTTGGAGGGGGCCTTCATAAAATTTTGTTGAATAATAAACATTTGTTGTTATTTTGTATATTTTAGTATACATTTTTTTTTTAAATTACATAATTCTAACATAAATATTTAAAATAATTTTTGCAAATAAAAGAAAGGTAACAAACAGAAACTCTAGACCTTTGGCGGGGGGGGGGGNNCCCCACACACACACACACTGGATCCACCACTTGAAGTAATGCTAGGTTCACTATGTCTGCCTGCTGAAAGATTCACCCAAAACTCTCAACTACAGAGAAGTTTCTCTAAGAATGAAGAAGTTTGACAGGTTGGGAAACAAAACACCATGTTAGGTGGTGGTACTGCAAGACATTGTGTGGAAGCCATTTACAAAGTAGCTGACTGCAAACAAATATATCGATGATTTGAACACATGGACATAACCTGCTGTTACCTTGCCAGCAGAAGCCAAGCAATGTCTGTCATAGCGTTCCTTTCTGAGAGTAATCTCTCTTTACCCCTCTTCCCTCCCATCTCATGATTTACCCCGCTCCTGAGCAATTCATTGCGCAGGTTTAAACAACTTTGTTAAGTTGTGCTGTGTTCTCTACTTCACCTGAATGAATACATTATTCCATGATAGTACTTTTTGCAGGCTGCAAAGTGTATGAGGAATTTATTAATATGTGGCATAATATTTTGTGATAATTTGCCTTGTAGTTGGAACATAAACTGTTGTTTTTAGAGAGAGATCTATCATTCATGTGCTTGATCAATTGGTGTATACAAATTTGATGCTTCATTTCAGGGCTACATCAACATGACTGAACCAATGTTATCTGTTTGTTGGAAAAACCACACCAGTGAACTTGCGACAGTATATCAAAGTTTGTTGGAGAATAATTTTTTGGTGGATTGCACTCTATCTGCTGAAGGTCGGAGCCTAAGAGCTCATAGGCTGGTTTTATCTGCTTGCAGTCCATACTTTCATGTGAGTAAAATGTTACTGTGATAGTGTTGTTTTGTTTTTATCTTATTATTTTGATTATCTTGGTACTCCTAAGTTTTATCTTATCTTTCCCTTCGATTAAAAAATTTAAATAAATTGAAGTGTAACATTGTTTACACATGCTAAATCTGCTCTTATAGATCGATATGGGTAGTAGTAAGGTCAAATGTCTCTGATTTGTATTGCCTCTCACTTCAGTATAAATAGCTCTAATATTTTTAGGAATATATTAAAGTTATTGAAAAAAAAAATTGAACCTCCCCATATCAAGGAAAGTAATGATTCTGAATTTTGTATCAAATCCTTGGATAAATTATTAATTGCATGTCAAACGTCAACAAAAATAAATAATGTGAGAAACGCTTTTAGTACTTACAATATTCTTCATTTGTTCAATAATTACAAAAATTAATTTAATTCATTCCTATGATATGCATATTAACTTTAAACATATTAAATTTAAACTCCATTTTCATATTCCTAGCATTGATTCACAAATAATTTTGTGTGGTGTGAGTGGAACATATTTTGTGAAGTATACTCATTTCATTTACGTAAAAAATACCACCTTTCTCTCTAAGAAACTAAAATCTGAAATGATCTTGCCTGTTGATCATAAATTCCACATAATGGTATGAATTTAGAAAAGCAAGTATTAAAAATTTGTTCATTGAAATTCAGTCAAGGAAATCAGATTTTTGGTGCTATGAAACTTGGAAATGTTAGAATATTTGTAAATTTTGAAATATTTGAAATTAATTAGTTGATGTAACTCGTGGTTTGTGTGTGCTTTTTATTGCACTAAGGTATAAATGAACAAAGATAAACAATTGTTGTTCACTTGAAACTGATAGTTTGTGTCTCGTTGCAATATTCATTTCATTTAGTTATTTAAAGGTTATAAAGTTCATTGTGATAACACATGCAATATTTGATAGCTTAGTTTTCCAAATGTTTGTCTGTGGAGGCTTTGTATAGCACTGCCAATTTTGTTCTTGACATTTTTATCTCAGATTTGTAAATTCCAATAGCAGACGAAAAATATTGTACTTACTTTAGGGGTATGTAAGAATTTATAAGGACCATAAGTGATACCTTGTCGATTTGTTAATGTAGAAGCTGTTTCATGAGGAGACTGGAAAGCATCCATTTGTCGTCCTCTTAAATGCATCGTTTGAAACACTCAAAGCAGTGATTGACTTTGTATACAAAGGAGAAGCCCAAATTTCAACAGTTGGCTTGAAGGAATTTCTGACTCTTGCTCAGTATCTGCGGATCAAGGGCCTAAATGCTTTTACTCAGGAATATGTACGTAAAGCAGTGATAAATTTCATAACAGTTACTGCTGACTCTCAAAAACTTAATGGTTGTTGCTGCTTTCAGGTGAATAAGATTGTTTCCAGAAATTCTACTGGGAATGTCTACATTCCATCTGAGGATAATCAAGATGCGCAGGAGGTTCAAGATGTTAGTGGTAGCAGGAAGAACAACCTTGAATATTCTTCTCAGCCACATCCCCATCTTTCAGGCAGCTTTGCAGATACGGTGCACACACACTCTTCTGTTCCTTTTGAAGCATACAGTGCATCGTGTGAGGAAGAGCAGTCAGTGATGCCACCCCAAGAACATCAGAGACCTGTGGGATGTAATGAAATGTCTGAAGACACAGAAGTCACTGTAAAACATGAACCTTTTTTTTCTGCCTATTCAGAGACAAGAAACAAGAAAGTGGATAATATTAAACAGAGTGAATCCATATCTGAAAGTTATATGAGTGAAATGGATGGAGGGTCTACTTTTGTAACTGGTGAAGAGGATTTGCACCAGTATCCAAGTAAGTAAACTACTAATAATGCCTGTTCCATTTTCACAAAAATATTTATTTCCCAAGCAGTAGTTATTATCGTTTTCAGCCATTCCATCTGTTATGAATGTTATGCTGTGACATCTTTTTATTCTTTATCTGTCAAGGAGAATTTAGTGTACACTTTTTTAACAAAATGAATTGATATAATAAGAAAATAACTTCATTTCAGCATATTTTCTATTATTTTTTTTAATTTCAAAGTTATTAAATGAATAGCAGTGTTACAGATGTTACAAAATTTGAGAAGTCTTGAAAGGGCTGTTGAGTTATTTAAGCAAGATTGAGGTCTTCATCAAATAAAATAAAATGAAATAAAATTGATTAGAGGCTTATCAGTATGTTTCAAAGACTTGGTGTTCACAAATTATTTAGCAGATAATAATGAAATTGATTTAAAAAATATGTATTTATATATATTTTTTGTTATTATGGATGTTACACTCTAATTTGTTATAGATGTTTCACCTTACAACTTAAAGGAACATTTCTCATGAATTTCTTTTAATAACATTAATTATATTAAATTAAAACTACTGAATTTTAAAATGTTTTCATAGGAAAAGCTGCTTCTATTTTCGTTTCTTGTGAGTTGTAAGGGAAGTTTGCCAAAATATATTTTTCATCAGTTCTTTCTAAATTATGAAAGTCCCTATTCCAGGTATTTCTTTAACTGATTCCCATCTCTTGTTTAGAAATGAACGTGTTCCTTCAACATCATAATGTGATTCAAACAGAACTCTAGTTTTCTTTTCTAGGACACTAGCGTACTAAAGAAAAAATCTTTAGGTGATACTATTTAAAATTTCCATGCTTTGACAGCATTCCACACCTATAGCACAATCTGCACCTTCTCCATGTCCAGCAGCAAATGCACCCCATTGTACTGTTTTTACAACTAAATCACGAGCTAAAAAATTGATGCTGTTTTTTTTCTTCTTTCCCTGCAGTATTTCATAACTTTCACTATACTAGGTATGTTACTCCATATATACATATGTATATTAGAGAGTAAAAACACATATCGTAAACAGTGAATTTCCTCTTAAATTGTTTAGGAGAGTTGTCAGAAAAACATGAAGATGGTAAAAAGCACCTTTGTAGCTGCCATTACTTTTTAAACAAAAATGAATAGAATATTTTCCATTTCTTTTCCTGTTGGGAAATAATACAAATTAGAGAAATGTAACTGAATAAAATTATATTTCAGATACAGAATAAAATTATTTATTCTTAAAGAAAAGTATGAGTAATTAATAATATAATGATAATCAACATAACTAATAATTAAATAACACAAAAAATTTAATTACATAAATATAAGTTACTTATCAAATTTCTTGGAGTACATAAATATTTTTAAAAAAAATGTATTAATCCTTCACAATCTCAATCCTGTTTTGGGCAGAAAACGGCTGAATCTCCACAATAAGGTTGTACCAACATTAACTTCATTTTAGATGAAATGCTTTTTCAATCCTTGAAAAAGTACTTAAAAACTACATATTATCACTTTTTCTTTTAGAAGTCATAAAATTTGAAGTTTAAAGACAATGTATACCTGATAAAATTAAGTTCACAAACTTAATTTTTTATTCATTTACCTTTTTTATATAGAATGGGTGTTTTCTGTTTGAAATAGTTTTTAAGATATTGTATTATGGGTGACAAATGAGGTGTATGAAATTCTGAAAGAAAATAAACTCAATTTCAACATCTTGGAGAACCAATGTCCAAAGCTTATAATTTGGCAAATGTATTGATTGTATCTGAGTTATAAATTTTGTCTAGTATGTCAATTTTATTTGACAATGTTGATTCTAAATATTTACTGGCTTGTCAGCTGTATGTCATTTATTAAACGTAACATTGTCTTGCTGGGTTGTGAGCAACATGTGACCCACAGATGCTTGAATTTTGTTTGGCATAACTTGCTAGGATTGTGTGAATTATGTTTTGGACTTGGTGGGGTCACAAGTATTCCGGAAGTATATTTTTGTCAGAGAAAATTGCAATAACACTTCCTGAAAGTCAGATCTGTACTGTTTTACTTAAGTTTTATTTCAAACAAGAAACAAATATGAATTTTTGCATTGTACACAATGCATTTCAAAACATTTCACATTTTTTAGCTGCAGGACTTTAACCAAGTTTACTTTCTTTTATAATTATGTAGATATGGAATAATATATTTTGAATAGGGGAAGTTATGTAAGGAGATACAAAAAATCTGTTTTGAGATTTCAACAGAAATACTTGTTCTCTGATACTAAAAGTGACTCTGTCTCTCTCTTTTTTGAACATCCATGTATCTGTGAACAACACTAGTGCCTATTCCATATTTAGGATATATGTCGAAATGAATTTTCCACAATCGATCTGACTCCACTCAAAGCCCTGCGATTTTGAAAATAATGCTTTGAATTTTGGGGGGAGTTTACATGAAGTCCCTAGGACATTCTCATCCATTTTATTCTTTAAATTTGTTGTAAGAGTAGAGTGAAATACATCTATAAAGATGGCATAGGTCCGATTTTCATAATTACCCCAGAAAATTGAAAAAGTTAAAAAGTTTTAGGACTCTCATACAGTTTATGTTAAGGGTGTTTTTTATAAATTGTCATGTTTACGAGTACAAGTGCCTTAGGGGCACTTGTACCTGTGCCTTAGGGGTACTTGATTTCTTGTAAAAGTTCTCCAAAAGTCAAAAGTTTTGTGTGATGATGGGCTCCAAATAGCTCAGTATCTGAAATTCTTAAATGATCTTTTTTAACACTTTCTTGACCCTTTCACTGTTTTAACCCTTTATAAAAAACAGTCCCAAATTTTTCTATGGCAATTTGCGTGTATAATTAAGCTTGTAAATTCATAATTCCTTTCCACTATTAAGGGACCGAAATATTGAGAAAATGTGAAAAAGGAAAAAATAGTGTTTTAGGTGCCGTTGACGACTGGGAAGAGGGGAGGGCAAAGAGGAATAGCTTGCTCAGACAAAAGAGATAAGGAAACTACTATGAAACTAGTATGAGACTTGTGTGTTCCATTGTGTAGTAACATTGTGTTGTACATTTCCATAGTGTGTCAATGCAGCTGTTTTCTCTGGATTTTCCATTTTTTTTGTGCTCAATTTCGGACAGAATAGGCTGAGATGAAACTAATAATGCTGTATGAAACACAAACCATTTCATTGTAAGCTGACAGGTGTGCAGATGCTAAAATGTCCCACAATATTAATGAGATACATGTTTCATGGCAATAACGTCTACTTGTCAATGTTTTGTTTTTGTTTTTAGTTAGATAGTGATTCTGACACTGTATGCTGGATGTTTAAACCAAAATGTAATTTGGATGTGCCAAAATATTGTTGTTCTTAGTCATGATACTAGTTTAAACATCATACAATAATGATTACTCAGATTAACAAAATTTAAAAATATTTGCTTTGTACTTTTTATTTTGTGTTCTTCAAGTGTAAAAGTACTGAATTAAAAAAAGTGTTTGCATCCTTAGAGAATGGGTGCCTGGGGCAACTGTCCCCCGACTCTGCTTTCGCTGAATAAGACTGCTCTGTTTTGCTGACTAAGATAAACAATAGTACCTTAAAAAAAAAAAAATTCTGTAGGGTGAATTTTGAGAGGAAAGGTTGGAATTTATAAAGGAATCTCCAAATGTACCAGATTTAGAAATCTTGAAATAGTAGATGAATTGTGAATTTTTAAATAGTGAATGAATTGTCAAAGTTACCGTCAAAGAAGATATTTCTTGAATGGTGTATAAAAATGCTTGTCTGTGACATGTTCTCTCCACATTCAGTATCTATCAAATCGACAGCGTTATTGACACATTTCAGAGGCTTTTTAACATAAGCAAAGAACTTTATGAAAAAGTTGTTACGATATCTGGCATTGTCAAAGAGCATTTGCTTTTTGGAGAAGCTATAAACATTAGAAGAATGGAACTTAAGAAAGAAAAGGGAGGGAGGGCTAGGGAATGTGTAAGAGTTGACGAGTACTGGGATCGCTTCTTTAAACTGAAAACTTACTGGTAATATAAAAAGTCTTGTGTTGTAAAGCAGGGATTTCACAGCATTTGATTCGCAAAATAATAGTTTAAAGTATTTCCTGATGAAATAACCCGTTAATGAAATTATGTTTTCGGATTTCTATGATTTTGCATATTTTTGTTTGTTGCTGTAGAACGTAACTAAGTGAAATTTCTTTACATTTGGTTAGAATTGAATGCTGTGTAGATTAATACATTAGTGTATATTTGGCTGATTTTTACATGTTGCTGCATATTCATGTAATTATAGTCGCATATTTTGCATATTTCATTAAAATACAGAGTTATCTCTAAAATGTTTCAACTTTCATAGAATATTTTTATTTGTGAGCGATCATTAATTTGAAAGAGCTTGTCACAGTTTGCATTAATTTTTCTTCTTTTCTATAGACAATAAAATACTTGTACAAATGTAGGTTCTTGATTTCGTATTTGTTTTAACAAGGCAGAAGAAATGCAATAAAACATGTTAGGTGCATATTTACTTCAATTATTTCTCCCTCAAAGTAAGGTAAAATAAGGTAAGATATTATATTTGCAGAAATATATATGGTTTCATTTCAAGCAGGCATCTTCTGAATTTTATGAATTTTATGGTTGACACTGGAAATGGGACTGTATATTGTTAATTTTAATTGCACATTTTTAGTAATTTTTAGGTCATAACTGCATATTTTCAAATGCATATTTCAAGATTTTTTAGAGCATAATGATTATAATCATGATTGTAATCACCTTCCTCAGTTTCAAGGGTTTGGTTTCATATCACCAGCACCTTGTGCAGGCTTTTCTTAGAGAGTTTGTTCCCAACTAAATAATTGTTGTTTCTTTTTTTTAGTTAAACCAGATTATCTTGTGTAGATGAATTTGAACTCTGAATAATGTTGCTAAATAAGATCTCTTAATTGTGAATGTGTGAGTGAATTCTGTTAAAAATATACATTTAAGATGCTATCAAAGAAGTTTAAGGGTAACAATTTTTCTAGGTCTCAACTTTTGGTAATATTATATATGGAACCAAATATATATTATACCACAATTTAGAAAGTTGATTTTAACATTCAGTATCGCTAAGCTGTGTTTTATAAATTTTGGAACAATTTTTTAATAACATTGAAGTGATCATCATGTGAAGTATTTTGCATGCTGATTTCATGTCTGATGTCAAGTTTTCTTTATCACCTAATATCATTTTAATAATTTTTCTAAAATTTCATTGTTTTAACAAGGAAAATTATTTTATTTACATTAAAAAATAAATTGGAGAATTGGTAGACATGTTTAGAATTAAATTGCACCATAGGAGAGTCGATAATCATTTTCAGTATCTTAAAAGTGCCAACTATTAAGAAGACGAAAGGCATAACTGTGTGTATGACAATTAATTATCCCCTTTTCACTGATTTCCCATTAAATTCTCCTCGTTAGCGATGAAACTGTTTTGCATTGATATTCTTCCTTCACCATTGCCTTCCTGAGCTGCTCTCAATGAACTGTGACACTTCTACCAACGGTAGAACCTACCAACGGTTCTAGAACGGTAGGAGGAAAGGTGCTCAATATCAGATTCACTGTGCTTAACTGGTGAGAAAGCCTAAGGAATGTATTGTATCTTTCTTACCTTTTCTGTTTTGACCTTCAACTTTAACAATACAAAAGTAACCATTGTGTACATGGTTTGGACTTTGTCACTTCTTTGAAACCATAGAAATTGCAAAAGACATTGATTTTTCCTGTATGATTTTCTTCACTGTTAGGTTTTGAACACATGTACTGCATATCTTTTGGGGTGCTGAGCGTATGTCATGTCACAAAGCATTATCCCAAAAGAAATTACTTACATGTAATAAATGTTTTGAGAAAACCATTCCTGTCTTGCTTAGCAATTATATCCACCAAAATATAACATAATAAGTTTGGATTATTCAACCACTTGCATGAAGTCATTTCCAAAGAGATTCCACAAACTCATTATCACAGCAACAAATGTAACTTCACAACATTATAACAAGTTTTTAATGAACTACTGTTCCCTCCTAACAGCCTACTGCTCTCTGATAACAAAATATAATCAGCCTTCCTCACCATAAAATTTCTTTTTCTGGAATATTGTTTGAATGAATAATTTGAATTGATTTAAAAAAGTGGTATGTGTTAGAAAAATCAAACTATTAACAGATCTGAAATCAGAATGAAAAAATAGTTTTGAAATACAGAAAATTTTACAATTATCAAACCTCATGTTGCATAGCCTAAGTCTTAAGTGTTCAGATTAATATTGTCCATAAAAATTCAGTAATGCCAGTATAAAATGCAAATACATTCATTGTTTTTAACTGTTTAATTAGTCTTCTAATTATTCATTACCTTTTAAAAGAAATAATTCTGAAGAAGTTTAAGAATAAATTTCATGAACGTATTTATTTTTAAACAAAGAAGAGACAAGTTCAGAAGAAAGGGAAGGAGAAGCAGCGATGCCTAGCAGAAAAAGGGCTTTGACTTCACCACAATTTATAAAAAAAAAGATTGCTCATTTGCCAGAAATGACTAATGTGCATCATAGTGTGAGGTGCAAAAATGGTGGCTGCTCCAAGAAAACAAAAATTAAGTGCAAGGGATGTGAAAAATTCCTCTGCCTCACTGCAAAAAATAATTGTTTTTCTGATTACCATGAAAAGCTGTTATTTTCATAATATTACAACTAACGTGCTATTCAATATCAACTTGTTCATTTTGGGTTATTGTAACATGTTATTTACATTTAAGAGCAAAATTTGCCAGAGAGATTGTAAATAAAGAGTTTTTTTCAGTATTAAAGATATTTTAATTTAGTGCCAGTTGAGTAGTACACAGTCCCAATAACTTATTAAAATGGACATCCCCTTCCAAAATTCAATTTGGCAAAATTTTGCAAAAAATTACTTTCACCGAAGTATGGTAAAACTTGCTCAATGTAGAATCTTAAGGGACCAGTATTTTTTTGCTGTATTAAACAAGATTCCGCATTATCCAACGTAATACTGTAGTCTATGTTGGGTGAGACCGCAATTTATGTTCACATTGGACAGATTTCTGCATTATACATGTTCCACATTGAGCAAGTTTTACTGTATCAAAATTGGACTCCTATTAGTGAATGTCTCAAAATTTATTGACATAACTTTATGCATTGACTGTCATTCTCAGAAAGATAAGCAACAGTCTTCAGTAATTTGTTTTTACTTAAGACAATCTTTCTCCATATACCTACATCTCATTCTTTTGAATTGGTATAAAAATAGTGAAGATGGTCCCAAATCTGTTTTAAATGTGTCAAATAATTTCCTATCAGTATCCATGTAATTAAGATGAAGATTTTCTTTACACAGTTTATCACACTCTTGGAGTACTGGGAATCGTGAATATATTTTTGCAGCAATAGTGTTTGTTGTTAATGAATAATACAAAATGCTTGTGAGGGTAGAAAGAGAAATTTGGTTCCTCTTGTCCCAAACCAGTATCAACGGGAGAAATTCATGTACTGTTAAACACAAAAGGACAAGAAATTGAGGCAGAATTACAAAGACACTTTAATTGTACATACAAAAAATTATGTGAAAATGTGAAATAACAAGAATGACGTGCAATATCTTTTGGTTTAATTTAAAATAATTATAATTATAAGAAAATTATTAGAATATATGAGTGAAAGCCAGAATGATGGATGTAACATTTTATGTATTGGGAAAACAAATATTTATGTACTTTGGTCCACATAAAGGCAAGAATTCCAATGTCCAAATTCACTGCATTTTTTTTAAATTAAAAAAATATTTTAATGAAGATTCTGCTTCATCAATGGATCACAATGAAGCACCTACTGAAATATTTTTAGACCTATTGAAAGCTTTTGTTGTCATTGACCTTAGAGTTGACTTTTGCTTTCAAAATTATTTTAATATGATGTTGATGGTATTGCCTTAGATTGGATATCCTCTTACCTTGAACATAGGTTGCAATGAGTAGAAATTCTGTACTGGCAAGAAATAACAATATTAAATAATGTTATTTGTGTGTAAAATAATATGATTAAATATTTTTATTTCCTGCCAATACAGTATTTCTACTGTTTGTGATCGATGTTCAACAAAAGAGATAAATTTTACGTTTCAAGGTAAATTTACTCATCTTTCCAGTTCTTTGCCAATTGATGGCAAGCAGGATGAATATTAGCCCCTATCTTCTTTCTTTTATATGTATACAATATGTCCTCATCCATTAGAAAGGAAAGAGCAGTTCTGTTCATTGATGACACAAATATTCTTTGCAAGAAGAAACAAGTTGTAGAATATCAGATGTTTCAAATGGGTTTCATCTTAACAAATTAATAGTTATAGATAAAAACTTTCAATGCAGTTTTGCATTTCTGAAAAGCAGTCACATGCGCCATTAAAAACAAGCGAAATGCAATTAGCTGATGTCAATGTAACAAAATTTCTGGGTCTCTCTCAATGTATAATGCATGTATGGAACTTTACAACTCATTGCCAGATGATATTAAACAACTAAAATCCTCAAGTTGAAGTGCCAAATAAAATCTTTTCTGCTACAAAACTCTTTCTATACAATTAGAGAGACTATACTGACCATCAGTAAAAAAAAAAACAATATTTATTTTATCAATAAATAATATTGTCATATGTACTGTATAATTAAAAAATGTAAATGCCTGTAACAAGTAATGTACTTCAGCTTCTAGGTCAATGACCCCCATTTCGATCAGGTTTCAAATCCAGTTGTTGTGATCTATTGAGAAAACACCGAGATGGTCTTGGGTTGTGCTTCTGAACATAAATGTAGCTTCACTACATGCATTTGTTTTTGAGCTTTCCTTTGCCTAGTTGTGGTAGGAGTAGAGCTGGGGATGTTGTTTGTTATATTGTTAACAAAACTGTAAAATTAAATCTGAAATCCATTAACTGGTAACTCAGAAGCAAAAATGTGTTGGTTTCAAATGTTGCTAACCTCTCATTGTGGGTTCTTTTATTCATCATTCAACTATGTAAAAGAAAAGGGTGGGGAAGAGATTCCAGTGTTCAAGAAAATGTAAACAGATTATACTTCTGTTTTACTCTTTTTTGATGAAAAGTAAATTTAAAAAAAATCAAGGTATGGTTTTAATATATGGGGGCAAATAAAAAGGTGGGAAAGTTTGACACTAGAGAGGATATTCTGAAATGTGCAGGAAATAATGTCCTGAGTGTAAGGTTTCACAGCCAAAGAAATGTAGTAATTCATTCGTACCACTGTAACTTTAAAATATCTGTGGGAATCATCACTTGTATCAATATGACTTTAAAGATTATTGACTTCAATTCCATTCATTTTCACTTACTACTTATTTTCTTTTCTAGTTTTCTCGATGTAGAATTCACCACCACTTGGTGCTGTAGACTTTTCTTCATTCAGTGTTTTGTTGCAATACCTAAATTGATAACATATTCCACAACCTGGAGGATGGCCATATGATTACATCTGGTGTTTTGATGTGCATCAAATTAGTGTTAATTCTTACAAGTCATGATGCACTGGAGAAATGAACTGTAAAACCGTCATTTACATCTCTTCTTCTTCTCCTCCTCCCAGGGCTGGATTTGCTGAGAAACCCTTGGGTGAAGCCCTTGGGCAAAAATTTGATTAAACATACTTTAAAACTATTTATAGTTATTAATTTTTGGTAACCATAAAATACATGCATTTAAATATGTTAAAGATACAGATTTCTTGCTGCAGAATCATCAATCACATTGTCAAAACTTATTTCCCTCTGAATATCATTATTCAGAAAATGTTATTCACAATCTATTTTTAATTTTTAAAAACTATCTTTAGCAGTGCAATTGGTTATCATCAAAATAAGATAAATTTTCAAAATGATACGCCCATTAGGAAAAGAATCCTGCACTTGCTATTGTATTATTCCATTGTTATTATGTGTCATTGAACAAATAGGCTATTTAAGGATAAAATAAAGTAATATAAATATAAAATTAATACAAAATAAAGTGTAAAATATTTCACACTTTTGTTAGATAACTAATTGTTAAAACGCTTGAATACCAATGTGATATTCTAATGTCAAAAATATATGAATTTGATTTAAATCATTTGACTTTTGTTAAAACTCATAATTTTCCCCCATGTTTTGTATTTGGTGGGGACCCCAGGGTTGTCGCCTACCTTGCCAGCCCTTAAATCGATTCTTCTTTCTTTCGTCTTCATCTGCTTCTTCATCGTCTTTGTCTTCATCTTTGTCTGCTTCTTCATCATTTTTGTCAGCTTCGTCTTTGTCTGCTTCTTCATCGTCTTTGTCTGCTTCTTCGTCTTCGTCTGCTTCTTCGTTGTCTTCGTCTGCTTCTTCATTGTCTTCGTCTGCTTCTTCGTCGTCTTGGTCTGCTTATAACTAGATATTATTCCTTTTAAAAAAAGTAGTTCAGTCAAAAATATCGGTGACTACCCTGGTAAAGTTGGGATGTCTAATTTGAGGTTGCCTACACCCCTGGAAATCAGTCAGTTGCACCTGAGCTTGGACAGCGCTGGTATAATGTATAAACATCAAGCAGATTGCTTAATGTAACTATTGACACAAGTCAGCCATTCTCGGTGCTTAGCGAAACTGATTTGTTCACATTATGTCACGAAAGTAGAAGTGTCTTGGATTATGTGATCAAATATGTTTACTCATTTTCATCGTTATCTCCAGTTGATGAAGCCAGGATAGAAATATAATATCACAATAAAAGCAGGTATGAATAAATATTTTAACTGAATGTTTGAAAGAAAGTTCTCATTAGGAAGATTCTAGAAGGTATGGATTGGACATTAACTCGGAATACTTCTGTTTTAAAATGTCATTGTTATTCTATAGATATATTTGATAGAAGATATAAGTGCATTTCATATCCACATCATATGTTAAACAAAAATATGTTAATGACGTATTGGTATGAGTAACAGTGTTATTCTAGGAGTCATTTACATGGGCAATAGAAAGGAGTTTTAATTTTTTGAACTAATTCATTTATTTATTTTAAATCTTCATTTAAGGCATTTTGGTCACCTCAAAAGTACTACCTGTGATTTTTACATTTGAAAACACTTTTGGGTAAACATGTAGCTGCATAATTAGGCACCTTTATCAGGAACATAATCCACATTTTCAACCAAATCATCTTTACCTATAACTTCATCAGTTATTTTAGAATTATAGACAATAGTTTATCAGATTTGTAACATATATATGGAACAGTTTCCTCAACATTGTGGATTGTTCTTTAAAAACACCAAAGTTTTTGTAACCATTGCACAACAAGAAAGATTAAAACCTCAGCTTCTCAGAACAAAAGCCTTATCAATGATTGAAAATCCAGATATTTACAAAGATATTCGCATATGAAATTGTTATCTTTAAGGGATTTATGTGCAATTTTTTGGGCTGGGATTATGTGTTTTGTTTATTATATAGAATGATGTAGAGGGTTGATGGAGCAACAAGGGTCAATCAAAGGAGGAAGAGGTTGGGAATCCCTGGGGTAGAGCAAAGGACACTTAGAAATTGGCGCAGGTCTTATCTTTGTTGAACTCTGAATTTTTAAAAATTGCGAAAGTTACAAATGATGCGAAAAAGCGTGTTCTGCTATAGTATGGTATTGTACTAATGGTGCTGGTATAACACCATTAGATTATTTAAAAAATAAAAGAGTTTACTATTCTTTGCATTCTTTAATTTTAAATAAAATGAACTGCTCATTTAA
>BOPP01000140.1:1288209-1327223 GCA_017312745.1 Gryllus bimaculatus
AAGAGAGATAGAGAGGATCGAAGCACAGATTGCTTTTCCTGTTAAACTATTGAACATAAGTCAGCCATTTCGTGCTGTATGCGAAAGCTGATTTGTTCACATCTATGATCTACTGAAGTAGAAGTTTCTTTGGATTTATTTCGATGTCCAATATGTTAAGACATCTATTACAATCGTTTTAAATCCAGTTCGAAAAATTAGAAGCCAGGATTAGAAATGACAATACAAATATAGACATAAAAAGCAGCTACGATGAAAGCACGATAATTTTATCTCCGAATGTTTGAAAGAAGTCTCATTAGACGATCTAGAAGGTATGGAGCTTGGAGCAATGTTCAATAGACTTTGTTCTTATCATAAAATGATTTTCTATTTCTATACGAGAGAGATATAGATATAGAAGATATAAGTGCATTTCAATATCCACATCATATGTTAAACAAAAATATGTTTAATGACGTATTGGTAGAGTACAGTGTTATTCTAGGAGCCTTTACTGGGCAATAGAAAGGAGTTTTAATTTTTTGAACTAATCATTTATTTATTTTAAATCTTCATTTTAAGGCTTTGGTACCTCAAAAGGGGTACTACCTGTTGATAATAATAATTTCTCACATTTTAGACTTTGGGTAAACATGTACGTGCAAATTAGGTCTACCTTTACAGGAACCATAATCACATTTTCAAAAACCAAATACCATCTTTACCTAGATAAATTTATATTTATTTTATTGAAATTAAGACGAATAGTATTTATCATTTGTAAACGATTTATATTATTGTTGAGTCATAATAAATTGTGGATTGTTCTTTAAAAACGCACTAAGTTTTTTGTAAACACATTGCACAAAAAGAAAGGGCATGTAAACTCTAGCGTTCGATTCAGAACAAAAGCCTTATCAAAATTGATTGAAAATTTCCCAGATCTAATTTCTAGCGAACGTTATCGCATCCATGAAAATTGTCTCATGATCATTTTAAACGGAGATTTATATGTAATTTTTGGAGCTGGGATTTCTAGTTAGCTTATTGTTCTCATTATATAGATTATCGAGGGAGTAAAGCCAGGATATTCGATGGAGCAATCATAGGGTCATCAAAAGGAGGGAGGTTGCGGAATCCTGGGGTAGAAGAATAGGACACTTAGAATTGGGCAGGTCTTATCTTTGTTGAACTCTGATTTTTAAAAATTGCGAAAGTTTACAAATAGAATGGTGTCGGCTGAATACAAAGCTGTTCTGCTATAGTATGGTATGACTACATGGTGAGTCTCGGTATATAAACTAATTAGATTTTATTAGAAAAATAAAATGCAAGAATTAACTGCTATTACTTTGCAATTCTTATAATTTAATTAAATGAACTGCTCATTACATAAATGGCATAAATGGTCCCTTGAAAGTAATATACTTTTAATTTTTCTAATTTCTATACTTAAAAATTGATCAGCACATTAAAAAAAAATCATATTTATTCTATGTTTCTCAACTTGCATGATATAAATGTGTGATCATTAACATTATCATATCGAAAATTTGAATATAAATGTTAGGAGTTGTCCTTATAAAAAAATCAATGAGCCTATCTTCATCTTTTAATGTAAAAAGCTGACTAAAAAAGCAGAAAAGATAAGGATTATAGATAAAAATAAGGATCTCAAAAGAACATATCCCCTTTTGTTCTAAAAGACTGATAAAATAATATGTGGATAGGCATGCTGCGAAAAACGTTTTGAATATGAAAAGTCGCAATGGCAAATTAGCGCTCACACTTTAAAAAAGACCTATGTATTTTCTACACTTATCCTCTAATTTTGTATTACTTTGATAGAGAAAGTTCTTTCGAAGTAAACATAGTATATACTCCATAAATTTGCAAGTCTATATAAAAATCTGAAAGTTCAAACAAATAGGATCTGTGCAGCTCTTAAGTGACCCTGTTCTATCTGTCTAAAAGAATTTAAAGCAAGCATTTGTAATGTTTTTTGAGAAAATATTTTTATTTGCAGAAAAAAAAAAATTGAAGGAGAAATTTGCAAAAACTAATTGTTTAAAACAAAGTATACCTGGCCTTCTTAAAAGTCGTGATTTTTTGACATATATAAAGTAAATTATCAAGACAAAAAAAGCTCTAGCTTTATATACTGTGTATTCTTTTGCACACTGTTGTTTCGACAATTTTCGAAAATCAATGTGGTTTGCATTAAGATAAAATTTGGAACGGCACCACAATCTTTTTAATAACCAATTTTGATACATCTAGGAAAAAATTTATATAAACAACATTTTGTAGGTCCCTATTTTTTGATGTTAAAAAAAATTGTTTTTTTAAAAATATAGTAAGTTAATTAAATAATTTTAGATAACCACGACTATAGGCAAACGTAGGATTTTTGCCGCGTGGTTTAGTAGTAGACGAAATGTGAGTGTCTGTCAAGATAGGCATAGGTATAAAACGGCTAACCTAGAGTTTATAATAGTTGTTCGATTTTTTGTAATTCCCTCAGATCAAAACGAAAAAATGTATTTAATTTAAAAATTACGTGACACAAAGTGATTTTATCAATAAATTACTGTAGAACTGTGGACATTCATTAGGCATTTTAAATCTCCAAATAAAGGCATTATTAGTGAACAGGCACAAAATTACGCATTTATACTCCTCGTTCGAAAAATTGAAAGTAAGTATTATGACAAATATTGTGTTTCGAAGTAAAGCACAAAAATTTAGAGATACTTTTCCGAAAATCTTTGTCTTTCTGTTATCTCTTTGATAAATAATTCACAGAATATTTGGAGCGCGAAAAAAATTATCTTATAGATTACTAAAGAGAAATGTTACATCGAATGTTAAGAAAGAGCAACTCATAATAGACTAAATTTTATTTGAACGAAAAATCTTAATTTTTCGCTTAGTTAGCAGTTTTTGGTGGTATCGAAATTGTACTAGCAGAAAACAATTCATAATTTTTGAATTTAAGAAGTAAAGTCACGTATGCATTAACCTATGTAGACACAATTCGGAACAATGTTACGTTTATAGTATGTTACTTCTATTTTAACATGAATATTTAAAGCTAAAATTTGGAGCCGGTTTTTGAGAATTCTTTTTTAAGTGGAGTGAAATCGTACGCGGTTGGTTTATTTTGTTTTCACCAATACCTATGATGACGTTTTGAACAAATGTTCTTTTCGGTATCAGGAGACCCCAAAACAGTTTTAGTTGAAATTCGAAATCGATTTCCCGCAGCAATTACTAAACTTCCTATACGCAGGGTGGCCTTTTTAATTCAGGATTAGGATACCAAAACATAATATTAATCTCGAAAATATCTTTATTGTTTTTTCAAAATATTCCCCCTGAATATTTACAACTTTGCTGCGTTTGACAATTGTCGAAGCACTTTTGCCACTCTGATTGGGAGGTATTACAAAACTGCATTTGAATGCAGCACCGTTCCTTCAGGTGTCAAAAAACGTGACGTTCAGTTGTTTTTTTACGTCGGGAATAAAAAAGATTGTCATTCAGGTGCCAAGTCAGGACTATCGTCGATGACTCATGCAAATCGATGTTTTGGAGAGTTGCTCGGTTCAAAAATGCGTTTGTTTGAGCTTGTGAGAGTTTTTTTTGTTGGATTTTGGCTCATCTTGAAACACGATCAGTCGACTGCTGTTTACTTTCGGCCTCAGCGTAAATCCACGATTCATCACCTGTCACGATGTCATAGACATGTTTCGAAGCACCGCGATCGTCTTTTTTGAGCATTTCTTTCGACCAATCGACACGAGCCTTATTTTTTTGAGGGATTGACAAATTGTGTGGGATCCAACGCGCGAACAATTTTTTTTGACAGTCAAATGTTCATGAAAATTGAATGTATGCTGGTAATGCCTAAGGTTGTCTCAATCTCACAATATGATCTTGCAATATCAGTTCACGCACAGCATCAATGGTTTTCGGAACAACTCGTTTTGGACGACCTTCGCGAAAATCGTCTTGGAGTGAACTACGACCACGATTGAATTCACCATTACCATCGATAACACACTGCCTTGACCGTAATATAGCTTTTCCCTTTTATAATAAATTAATATCTACATGCCTGTAAGCAACCAGATTTCCGTGAAAGTTATAATAAATATCGCACTAAAAGTCACATTAATTCCATTTTTGGGCCAAATAATCTTTTAAGTATACTATAACAAAGCATAAATAGCGCTGTATGTCAAACGTTCTGAGTACGTATTAACCTCCAAAACATCCAGCTTACGATTGAGCCAGGGGGGGATGTCAAGTTGCCAGATTGCAACACCACAGGTTCCAAATCCCCGAAAACAAAAGCAAAACTTCGTATTACGTATGTTATTCCGTATATACGTACGTATGCGGGAAAGTAAAAATTCTACTGACCCAATCTCATTCTGGCAACTTTCTAGCAGTTCGACACTTGACACCAAGCATGCAAGGAAGATTGTTCAGGCTTTAATTTGTTTGATAGAACGACTCATCGTAAGCCAAATATATATTTCAACCACCCCATTCTTAGTTATAAGCTGACACCCCATTCTATGTTATAAGCTTATCGTTTCTGTATAAACGGAGACGTAGTCTAACTTACTGAACGCATTTAAATAATACTAACATTTGTTCTGGGAACATTTTGTTAAACGTGTTCATTACACAACATTGACTTCATTACTTCGCAGCTTCACGGGGAGCAGAAAAATGCAGAAAAGAAGACATTTTGGTTTTATTTATTGAAAATCTAATCCACGAGGAAAATTAATTTGTATTCCAAGAAATGTCTAAAGTATTTGTGAGAAGATTGGACAACTGCGTCCTGACTCAGTGGCAGAACTGTGATTCTGACAGGTCTTTTGTACATTTCTACGCAGAGCAAAAGGTTAGTCGGGTTTGCACACTTGCTCATGACAAATTGCCTTGAGATATAAACTCAGGGTGCACTGTGCGAATGCTTCCCTTAGCCAAGCGTTGTTTCTCGGCGGGTGTCATTGTGCTTCATTATAAGAAGTGGACGCGTACGGATAGATTTCCGGCGGGATCGAGGGGTCTTTCCCCACGATGCCACTTTACAACGCTTCCGAGTGGCGTTGCTGGTAGTAGAGCATCGGTTTAAATAGAGGTCTTCCCAGAAGTGGCGGGTTCGCGCTGATGTGGCTCCAGAGCAGCGCCACAGGTAGCAGAACACAGATTTCAAGAAGTCTTTCCACAGGGACTCTCGGTCGCGGCGCAGAGCTGCCGTTTACCTGCTCCACTTTTGTTCGCTGCCCGGTCGCCTCAGCCGAAACCTTCCCCTGACGCGGTCTGTGGCGGTGGCGGTGTGCGAAGGGCTCTGCCGCTTCCAGAGTCGGTGCCTAGCGGCGTCGTGGGAAGGGATCCTCAGGGCCCTTTATAGTGCTTCCGAGCGGCAGTTTAGTCGTTCTGCTGCGACGCTTGGCCGCCCACTAGCACAGGACCACACAGCGCTGTGACTCGCGAATCCTTCCTCTCTTACGATCTGTGACGCACGGCGGTGGCTGCGTGTGAATGACTTTTGAGCAGCTTCTCGGTGGCGCCGCCGAGTGGCTCCGCGTGAAGGCAGCCTTCATCTCTTGCGGTCATTGGCAGTCGTCGCAGCGTGTGAAGGGCTTCTGAGTCGCTTCTCGGTGGCGCCGCCGAGTGGTTCCGTGTGAAGGCAGTTTTCATCTCTTGCGGTCAGTGGCGGTCGTCGCAGCGTGTGAAGGGCTTCGGAGCCGCTTCTCGGTGGCGCCGCCGTGTTGCTCAGTGTGAAGGCAGCCTTCATCTCTTGCGGTCAGTGGCGGTCGTCGAAGCGTGTGAAGGGCTTCTGAGCCACGAAGAGAGGCATCAAAGAAGCAATGCCATTTCCGAGTTACGCACCATCGTTGCGGGATGGCGAGACTAGCCCGAGCATCTTGAAATATTAAAATTTTGAATTTGATTTCTTTTGAAGAGAGAAGTTCAAGAATTAAAATATATACCACAGTGAACAAAATCCACAGCCACAAAATCCTCAACCACAGCTTTTCAAAATAATTCAGATGCTATTTGGATAAGGTTGTTTTCCGTGTTGGGCACGAAACCTACGCCAAAAATAGTGTAATTTTGCCTAATGATGTACTGTATACTATAATAAAGAGGTGCATATGTTATTTATTGAGCAACAGCTCCGTGCATTGAGGATTGAAGTAGTATTCGAATTTGTTGAAGTCGAGCTTACTTGACCTTGCTACAGGTGATATGTCATGGGCAGTGTTTTATTTTCTTGGCAAATGATAACAATTGCATTATTTTTAACTGGGTGTTTAGTTGTTTTTATTTAAAATAAATTTAAGCTTTTCCTGAATTCTTCTGAAGAAAGATTTGAAGGGGATTCTTTCAAATCAATTTTTCATTTTTGCTTAAAGGTGGTAGTGGATTCTCTCATGGAATTGTGGAATCATCTGAGATAGCACCTCCGCAACAGCAACTTAGGCAGTTGAGCAGTGAAGTGGCCACGGGCAGAAATGTCGAGCAACATCAACCTGTGCTGCCTGCGATATTGGTACCAAAAAGTGAACAAATGGATGATGCATATAATGAAAAATCCATGGATGAGTATGTGCTGGGATATGACACAAATGAAACAGATGAAAGAGCTAGATCTCCACGTGGTGAACAAAATCTCAACCAAAGCTCAAGTAAGTAGAAAATAAACTTATATTTTTATTGATACTATCAGAAATATTGAGCATGCGAAAAACTAAATATGTTGGGAAAACAGCCTGGGAAAAGTCAAGGAATTTGACTATATCAATTTGCAATATTATTTAATGATAAAATGACACGTGACAAAGAAAGTAAAGCATTGAAATTTATTTCTTCTGTTAATGGTAGCATGTTGATATTACAATATCTACAGTGTCGTGTACTGTTTACGAATACTCAAATGGAGAACGTATTTTACTGTGAAAATTTAAATTGTGTGTGAAATTTTAAATATAGACTCGTTAATTCTGTTTTTAAATATTAGTGAGAGGACCATATTAAGCAGGGCACATTTCATTTGCTATGCATATGCTCTATTTTGCTGATGGTACCACTTTTCAACCACCCTGTTGAAGAAATTCAAATGTTGATTTACACACGTCCTGTCAGTTTTCGTTGAATTGCCTTGAAGATGCAGATGAGACCTTCTAAATAACTTTTCAAAATCCATTCAGTGTTCGCGTGAATTACTTTTGTAATCCAGTCTTATTCATTCGCTGTTTGCAGCGAGAGTTGACAACTCTTTGGCATGGACTCTCCAGTACCTTTCGTAGAAGACCCCAGCTATATAATTATATGAAATAAGAGTCGTGTGATAACTGCTGACCAAGCGATAAGCGCCGGCAACAGCTTGGATTACAATAGTAATCCACGCGACCACTCGCGGTTAAGTTTCTGGCCTGAGCTGTCGTGAATGTCGTTGCAATCAATTCTGTGAATGTTTATGCAAAGAACAACAGTAGAGAAAGGTTGAGTAGGAGGGGATTTCTAAAGGATCTCGCTTTGTTCCTTATGAAACCAGAAGTGAAGAGGAAGATCGAGAGAGAAACAGCAATGAGAACTGGCGGGAGACTTCTGCTGGGAATCCGAGAAGGGACCGAGAGGTCAACGGAGGCATCAAATGGCAAGGTGGGACGTTGTTATCTCTGTGGACGTCAACGAAACAAGAGCACTCGGCAGTACTGCTTAAATTGTGACCAGTGGGCGTGCCCAGAGCACATTAAGAAAATATGTGTGAGATGTTTATCTGAAGTTGCCATTGAAACAAGCAGAATGGATGCTCATGACGTTTAAACAATTTTTGAAAATTGCTTCATTTAATAAGTGTAATGCAAAGGATATCAAGTGCACAAAACAAACAGCACAAGACTTTTCAAAAACAAATATCTACTCCCATATATATGAATATAATTGTTTGAAGACATAATACACGCAATTTTGTATAGCATTTCATTGAAACTGTAATATATCAACGTTCTAATAAATTTAATAGTATAAAATTACTGGCCAGGGTTTTAGATAACATTACACCGCTATATTTGAACTAAACTATTTGTTCGTAAATATTATTAATAAGAAATTTTAAAAAATGGACTAGAATTATAATCAACGCGACCAGTCGCGTTCCAAATTTGAGCGCGACCACTAAAGGGAATGATTTTATTTTTTACTGATACGTTGTATCTTGTTATTGCCTTCGATACGAAACGCGATACATACTGCTTAACTTACGTGAATCGAGAGGGTCATGGTTACTAGGAAAATATGAAAACAGATGAATGATGCTACGCGTTTTCCAATGGAGGGAATTATGAAAGGGGAATATGAAAAGAAATTGAGTCAAGGTAACATTAGTTAATTTATAAATACGGGTGTAAATCTGAATCATTAAAATGACGTAAAAACTAAAATCTTGTACCACTGGCGTTAACTGGTTCTCATGATCGAGCGGCGATGACACACCCCAGGGAGGCTACACTTATTTTCGACGTCTTTTTGTCACACCTCTTATCTTCAGAACGCATATAACACCCTTGGTGCATAAATAACTAATATAACTTTTTTTGAGGTCAACTCTGAGTCTTAGTAGGCAACCATGCATCATTGGAGGGGCACTCAAGACGATTTAACTGCCTTGGTACGTTTGTTGTTTTGTAATGATAAGATTTTAAGTTAGATTCTAGCCTGGAGTTGTTATTTTGACACACTAATATTGGAGATCCAACATTTCCCTTCATTTAACAGGACAGGACACTAGTGCTTTGTCCATCTACATTGAACAAGTATTTTACTATATCACAACGTCTGTTGATTAGTCAGTAATATAGAATCGTTCTAAAATCGAGATTTTGTGGCATCACAGGTGTATAAGATGAAAAAGATTGCACCCACAAGTTTCCTGCCCATCACATTTAGTCACTAGTTAGGTGGGTAGAGTATTGCTAATTCGTACCAGAAATGTCCATCCCACCAGTTGGTTTTTTGGCCTTGTTAATGAAACCAATGCTGATTGTGTATGAAGTAGATTATATTAGAGTGGTATCCTGTTTTTTTTAACAATCAAAACTCGTTATATATTACACACAAAAGTATGTTTATTATTCTTCACAGTGTAAACTTTAATTTTATCATTTGAACTCCGTTTAACTAAGTTTAAAAAAAGGAATCTTTAACGTTGAAAGATAAAATCGGCAAATATTTCGAAATCTGACCAACACAAACGTTCTGAAACCAGTTGAAAACGCACTAACACAAGAAAAGAATTTTAACTTATCAATTAATTCGATAATCACAACTATCAAAGAATTCGAAAATTCATTTGGAATAATTGAAACATAAATCAGAAATGTGACGAATTTTAGTACATTTTCTTAATTGTTTTCTAAAGTAAAATACCCCCAAGTGGTAAGTTGATGGTTTCATTTAATGAAATTAGAACATTCTTATTTACGAATATAACTTGTAATAAAGGAGTAAGCTTGCTGCATTTTTCAAATACTTAAGGCGATATACTGCAGTAAATCTCCCGGACCCGATGAAGTCCTCACATCCCAACTCACCCACCTAACAAAAAACGCAATAGACCTGATCCCCCTCATCCTGAATTCCTCCCTCAGACTGTCCTACTTCCCCACCGTCTGGAAGATAGCTCGCGTTACCATTATCTGCAAACTGAGCAAGAATCATCGGCTTTCATCTAACCCCCATCCCATCAGCCCATCCTAACACATATCCTCGATCCCATCATAACCACCACACTATTTGGTTTCCGTGAAGGTCGCTCCGCGGCCCTCCAAACCCTCAACCTTTCCCTAGCCATAGCCACCCAACTCCAAGATAGAAAAGATATCCCTGCCATTTTCACCGACCTTACCCAAGACTACGACGCTGTCTCCCACCCAATGCTCTTGAAAAATCCGACCCTATTTCCCGATCTTATCCACACCCTTCTACAAAGTTTCTTAAACCATCGCGTCTTTCACATCCGACACCTATCAAAAGCCTCTCCCAACTACCCAGTTTAAGCCGGCGACCCAAAGAGCGCTGTGATATCCCCTATCCTATTTTCCTTTTACAAAATGACATCCCACCCTTAACCAAGAGTACAAACGTTTCTTTTGTCGATGACCTTGCCCTCCTAGCATCCTTCCGTTTCCTAAATCGATCCATATCCTACCTCCGAGAATCCCTAAACAAGTTCCTTCTCTGAGCCTCCCAAAACTCCAGTACCATAAACCCATCCACATCCCAAGCCATCCTGTTTTCCTACAAAACATACCCATCCAACCCCCCTCCCCTAACCATTGCAAACGAACTTATCCCCTGGACACCAGAAATATCCTACCTCGGTATAACCTTCTCCTCGCTAGCTCCTTTGGTCCCAACACATCCACAAAATTACCCTCAAAACAACTAGGATCACCAATACCTTATACCCCATCCGCACTAATCCCTTCATATCCGTCCCACCTGTTTTGCTACATACCACACCAACCGCACAAAATTAACCCGCGTTGAAGACCACATCCTCCGCCTCATCTTTCGCCCACCCATTTATATCATCTACAACTCCATATGATCCCAAAACAAAATATCCCACACCCTCACATACCTCCACAACTCCGTAATAGCTCAAATCCAAAAATGTATCAACCTCCCCCTAATCCGAAACCTAATCCTTCCTCACTACCACATCCTCAGAACGTTTCAAAAGTTCAATATCACTATCAATATACGTTTCCAATTCAAGAGGCCGTGACATCATTGAGATCGATCCAGGAATATAATTTCGAGGAAAAGTCTATGAACTGTTTATGCGCAAGTGTTGTTCACACCCGGTAGTCGTTTTGATAAAAAAAAGTAAAAACTTGTTTTCAGTTGCTCATTTTTTCAAACGGGGTTTTAAACCTAATATCGACACTTTTCTCCAGCAGCATAATCATATAACTTTCTCCAGACGTATGGGTGAAAGAAAAATACGCACTTAATACTTGTAATTTTATTTTACGACTATGGTAATGAAAAATTAAATTACCATAAATTGATTCACAAGTTTAAATGCGGAGTTTTTTTTTCTGATGCAGATAAATGTTTAGGTACAAATAGGAACCATGCTAAAAAGCTGTCATATTATATTTTACCTACCAGCATTTTAAACGATTTTTTTGTTTTTCTGGATTTTACGTCTAAAATGATGTACTAGCATTTTACGGTAAGAATAATTGCGTAATTCAGGGCTAGGGATGGCAAAAAAAGCAATGTTGTAAAAAAATCTCACCCTATAAATAAAATGTTTAGTAACTACATATTTGCTGAATAGCGTAAAACAGCCACTGACATCTATCACTATTGTTGAAGACGCACGAACGGCACCAAACAGTTTACTGTTTGCAACGCTTTGCTAGGTTAGGTGATTTAATTTGGATGTTTATTCCCTTCTATAGGTAAGTTCGGGGCGAGGGGAAGGAAGAGATTTATTTATGTTTTGTCCAGGATGTCTCGCTTTATTATAATTTTAACAAACTATTTATTACGTATCATGCGAATGTAACCCACTGTCGAAACTGAATAAACGTGTGTTTTTGTTTTTTCTCGTTTTCATAGACGCAACGCGTCTCCCAACACCGTAAGGAGTGTTAAACACACTATGGAGTAATCCTCCATTATTATATTTGGAGTAACTATCATCCAGCACACCCTCTAGGGGCCGCTGGGTAGTCAAGTCCAATGACATTGGGAATAAACTGACTCACTGAGAGCGCTACTGCCGCGGAATAATTTGAAGAGGTTGCCCGCCGCCATTGTAGTGGAAGAAACGTTTTGTCTTTGGCTGTTTTCTGCAGTGTATATATATACACACACACACACGTACATGAGCTTTCATGCGCAGGTGTTTGCTGTTTAGTTTTTAGTATTTACTACATAATAACATGATCATTGATTTGAAGTAATAGGTTACTCTCCTGGCACCCCCTCCAATAACTCAGCTCAGTCATGCTATAATAAATGAATTTCACCTTTCTTTAAAATATCTGTATATTAATTTAAATAATTGCCAACTAAAGATGAATATTATCATTTTCCTCATTTGTGTCCTCGTTTTGTAGGTAAATAATTCGATAGGGTTCTTCCTTTTCTTGTGAAATGGAATACAGAAATATTAAATATAATATATCTGTATATTATTATAAATATATAATTAATATTTATCTAGAAAAATATACATTAAATGCTGATTAAAGTTTGTTTTCTCACCATCTTGTCCAGGAGAATAATGAATGAGTTCTAGATATCATTCAGTTACATTCACAAAGGTAAAAAAAATGAATTAAGACAATTACTTAGCTATTATATGTGAAAACATTCATATTGCACTACCTTCTATCTTAGGGTATTAATTAGATTTATTCAATCTTAAGGGGAAGAAAACGTGGAAAATCTTTTTTTTAATTTGATTTTTAAATGTATATGTAAATATTTAAGTGTTTCTGGACATTTTGATGTATGTTTTTCTGTGCTAGAAGTTCGTTTCGTTGTTCGTATGCATTTGCATGACTTCAATATTTGTTTGTAAAAAAACTACATTTGTTGCAAGGAATGCTTTTCTCTGTATGTACTTGAGCAATTATTTTCAAATTAATATAGTCAGTTGCAACATAAATGGTAATTGCACTGTAGTAGATTTATTATTGTAAATGAATAAATTAGAAAGTTATATGAAGAGAGACAATTTTTGTTTGGCATTTTTGACACGTTACTCCTTCTATAACATAGTTATTGTGAACGCAATTATTATGAATCTGCTTTAGTGTATGTAAAATATACTGTCAACATTACATCTCGATAAAAAAACAACGATACGTATTGAGAAAAAGGAACATTAGAATAATAATTTCAATAACACGAGCAGAATATAACTCGACCCCATGGCACGGAATCGTGTTATGGAGGGCCTACTGTATGTAAATGTGCAAAATCAACACGTTTTGTTAAAATGGCCGAAAATATTAATAGAGAAGTGAAGTGCAAGAGAGATTTGAAGTTTCAATCGAAAGTACTGGTACCAAACACTACCTTCGTATTCCTTCAATTTTTTTTGTTATTAATAGCATAAATCTGTCGGTAAACATCTCAGGTGGCTCATGGACAGCGTGCTAGCTTTCTGAGAGGCTGTCGCGCTTTGTATTTTCGTCCAGAGCAAAAATGACTGAAGCTTTCTATTGAAAACCGTCTGTTATTAAATATCTGGGACGAAAGAAAAGATCAGGCAGCCAAGTAAGGAAGGTACGGGATGGGAATTCGTCATTCTCGCCACATGTTTCTCCGTCCAGGAATAATAGATAATAAAAAAAACAGCGCCGAAGCCTGGAAACTCCGCTAGTTCCCAACATTTGGGTTAATCTGACCCTAAAACGCCAAATACATACTCGAGCTTAGGGGAGCAATTGATGTCACTGCAGCATCTCCAACCGGGAGGTCCTAGGGTGTACTAAAAGACGAGTGCCTTCTATGGCAGGATTGTCTCATTCTTTCAGCTTCATAGCTAGGTCGAATTCAGGCCTTGTCTGGAGGAGAATTCCAGCGGCCCGCTGCTCTGATCGGTAGTCTTCCGTGGTTTCTCCTATCTGCACAGGCGAATAGCGGATTGGTACCGCGACGCAGCGCGCGCGATCTTTCCATTCTTTTCCGTGTCCTGCACTCACCCCTTGCTTCCACACACACGCATTACACTGCCACGAGGGAGACCGGTCGTGAGCTTAGAACTTGTAGCGGCTGGGGCAGCGCCACGGTGATGAGAGGTATCTGGCTGGTGAAACCCCCGTTAACCGTCAAGTACGTAGGTACCGGATCTCACCGTCCACTGAAGGAAGATCACCCTCACCTCTCGAGGAGAACGCGTGCACTACACTTACGGGACTAATGGTCTTAGCCGTTGAAGCGCCCGGAATCACTAATTCAATAAAATACGAACCAGTCCGTTAGTATAAGTAAATGATTTAAACGTTTTTTGTGACGCCGTTTTGCGTGGCTGCGCAGGCGCTGGGGGCGTAATCCAGAAGCAGGCGGGGCCTGGCGGGCAGCGCGGGCGACGTCCGCTCGCGAGCAGCGCCGCCTCCTCCCCCGCTCCGCCCTCGCCCTCGCCCGCCCCCGCGCCCGCGCCCGCGCCCCGGCCCGCCCGCCAGCTGCACTTGCGGTGCGCCGACTGCCCCGCCACCTTCTCGTCGCGCCAGTGCCTCGCCTACCACGTCCGCGCGCACGCGGAGGGCCCGCTGTTTCGCTGCGGCGTGTGCGCGGTGGCGTTCACCAAGGCCGGCGCCCTGGCCGCGCACCGGCGCATCCACACGGGCGAGCGCGCCTACAAGTGCGACCTGTGCGGCAAGGCGTTCAACCGCTCCAACATCCTGGCCCGCCACAGGCGCCAGCACTCGGGCGAGCGGCCGTTCACCTGCCACGTGTGCTTGATGGCGTTCTCGCGCGCCAGCAGCCTCTACCGCCACCTGGGCAAAGCACACGATTGCGTGCGGCGCGCCAGGCCGCCATCCGTTCAGGGCAACCCGCCCCCCGCGAGCGCACAGTGACTCGAATCGACGCACGTGGGTCAGGGCTGGGGACTGAGACGCTGGTGCGAGATACCTGGTGGAGGAAAAACCCGCTATTCGATGGGTAGGTGGACGCTCAATGGCACCATCCAGCGGGGGAATTTCACCGCCACTTCCCGCGATGAAAACGTGTGCTACAGCTACAGCACTAATGACCTTAGCAGTTCATGCGCCCGAAATCATCAAAGGAGCGGGCACGGACCCTTTCGTTTTCCTGACCTGTCAGCGCGGCCCGATGCCGTCCATTAGAGAGAACGAATCATCGCATGAAAGTTCATTAACTGCTGATTGTCAACGTTTCTTGCTGTCACGACGTGGCTAGCGAGGAACTAAAAGAGTTATGTTCGAAGTGGAAATATAGTATGCAACGGGCAACGATTCCCTTTGAAAGAGATTCTTATTATGAGTGTTTTGTCATGAATCCAAGTATTACAAAAATGCCTACACATGATGTACTGCATAGTGTGGATTCCGGTCAACGAAATAACCCGGTGTTTCACAATGTATGTTAGGAGACGCTTGAGAAGTCAGTAGACAAGAACAATCCACACACGATAACGTAGTTCTTAGAACATAACATGTACCTTGAAAAAACTCTGGAGCGTTGTTCAGAGGTTCAGAGTAACCTCAAAAACATATTGCGTTAATCATTTCTGTGAAAACGGACCGTGTACGTTGCGAGAATTGTCTAACGCAGGCAAGAGGATTTAAATAAATGAGTTACATCATGATTTTGGGAGCGAGGAGATAGAAGATCTTTCTCAACTTTCAAGCAATGTCCTCGAACAGGGATCGTCGGCCGTCGGTTAACGCGCAGTCGGCAGAAAAGCCGAAGCATCACACATTCCTTGGATATGCATCTCGTGTATCTTCCTTTGTAAGAAAACGAGGCCCTTAGATTTTCTACCGCACAAGGCTGGTAACTATTGTTTCAGCCAATCCAGTTGTTGGTGTAATTGTAATTCTGATTAATTTACGAAGCGTTTTTTTTTATAAGTGGCCAAAATTTCCTTGTGATTTATACTTTGGTTTTTACTAAATTAATTTTTAAAAATTACTTTTTTGTACCGATTTGCATCTCGGTATTATGTTTTCCACTATTTACTCAGATCTTGATATTACTGTGAGTAAATTATTTTATTAATATGTACTAACGTTATATTTAGTACTTAAAACGGTTATAATAGTTTATGTAATCGAAATGCATACATTCGGAAACAAGGGATATGTGGCTTTTTTGTAAAAGAAGGAATCATTCTTATTTTGTAATATGGATTTTATTCTGTGAAGATTAATATAAGTTTTACTACAAATTATTATTTTATTGTTCCCACGTCCAAATCATAATCGTACGGGGCCTTATCCAGAACTCACATCCTGAGTCAGTGTCATCTTCCACATTATTTAGTGCTTTTTTTTTAATCTTCTGAAGTAGCTGTCTGATTTGATTTATTAGAAAAAACTGTGTGTCGTGTGGGCGAGAAGTAACATGCGCACGTTTCTTTGAGTTCCAGAATCTCTTCCGAACATTTTAACTATAAATAGTTGAATGAGAATAAAATTTTAAAGTAATAGAGTTTAGCAACATTTGAAAGCTAGACATTTTCACTCCCGAATTATAGAAAAGTTATTTGCATTGATATACGAACTGCAGATTTTTTGGTATTACTAACAAAATTGTACCATACTCCCGGCACTACTTTCATCACTACTAGCAAAAGGTGAGCGTGACAAAATGCGTTCATAATGAAGCTACATTTATGTTCAGAAGCTAAAGAAGGGGCCATCTTAGCATTTGCTCAATGAATCGGGGACACTGGACCAAAAACTAATCGAGATGTGAGTTATTGACCCCGTAACTGAAGTACATTGCTTGTTACAGGCATGTCAAGTCATTTTAAAATGATAAAATACAAATGTAAAGTAATATTAATTAATTGTTGGAATACATTTTTTTTTTCTTTTCGGTGATTAGTATAGTCTCTATTTGTATAGAAACATTTATGCAGCAGCAGTGAATTTACATTTAACTCCAATTTATGAACTGATTTAATTTGTTTATTGTCATCTGAATTTGTTTAATGTGTTGAAAAAGTATCGTGCATGTATTATATGTTGATTTCTTATAATGAGCTGGAGATACGACACCTGATGAATGTGATTTCTACGGTGTATTATAATTATAAATATCAGAATCGCATGGAATATGTTCCCACAGCTCTGTAAGTCGGTTTTGACCAAAAAACAAACAGTCTCTTAAATAAACGGGTAAGGTAATGGAAAGATTCCATGCTCAATGAAGAGAGACTCGCAGGAATTACGTGCATTGCTTTTCCTTATTATTCGTTTAATTGTTTCCTGCGAACTAAAAGTCTGGATACTATAGGATCCCCAGAAAATTATATCAAATCTTAGGCGAGACTATACATTTGCAAAATACACGCACCGAACTGCATGAAAGCTGACAATTTGAAAGAATTCTGGATGCGTAACATAACGAACTTAATTTAGTGTGTAATTAGGTTATGTGGATATTCCATTTGAGGTTGAACTGAATTGAGAGACCCAGAAAATGTGTTACGTTGACCTCTGGTCTACAACGTGAACCGCAGAGACGGAAACTACGTCCGGCTTTTTTGACTCAACTAACATTTTTGTGGAATTAGTCACTTTTAACATTCTAGGAAATCATATAATATTTTTGTTTCTTAAAATACACCCTTTTCATCATTTCAATGAACGATAAATTCACATTTTCTCCAACTAAATGCTCATCGTTGCCCTGTAACGCGCGTGCGTTTCGTGGCTTCGGGTCATTTTGACCTGTACGTTGTAGAACACAGGTTAACTTCAGATTATTGCATATTAATTTTCTATAGAGAATGCGATTGCCGGTCTGAAATACAAATATGAATTGAAACGGGTTTTTCTTCGTTAACATTTTTTTATTTGTTGCGTCAATTTACATGCAACGCGGCTCCAAGCCCCTTAGGGGGCTTTGAGCGCTTCGCGCTTTTGGAGGAATCCTCCGTTAGCCATTGCGCGGGAGTAAAACTTCTTTAATTAACACAGTCCGTCATGTCTCGCCTCAGCCAGTTGTCAAGAGGACCGCCAGATAGCATCTCTGCGTACGCGCTTCTGTGTCACTACCCGGCGGCTAGAATTGGGAAGGAATAAGGATATGGATAAGGTTTAGGATGCTTCGCAAGGGTTGGATTGCCCCTGTGAAGCACTCGTTTTGTCGTAACAAATTCCACATGATGTTCTACAGGGGTTCTAAGGGAATCGAACTCGGAACCTCGGTGGTGAAAGTCAAGCGACTTCGCCACTGAGCCACGATAGCATATTAATTTGTTATTAAAAAACCAATTTGAAACTTCTGAAATCGTACTACCATTGTTTCTTTTTGGCGAAGAATATTTGTGCCATCAGCAATCAGAACCGTTCTTCCATTTTTCCTGAGCAATGGCATATCGTTTCCAAATAAAGAAAAGAGTCTAGTGCCCAATATCGAACCTTGCGAAACCCCTGTTCAAAATAAAATCAATCTTATGATGATACGTTTCCTAGCACCTGTAGCCTTGGCGGTAACTGGTAGCGATTCTTTTTGAAACATTCTGTTATGTGTGTTTTGCCATGACTCGGAGTATAACAAAAATGTTGATGTATTGCATAGTGTAGATTCTGGCCAAGGAGATAACTCGGTGTTTCACAGAATATTTTGCTAGAACTTGTTGAAGGAGACAGTTTCGAGGACTGGGGAGGAAAGCAATCCACAGACGATAACAAAGTTCTGAGGACATAAAATGTACCTTGAAGAAGGCTAGATCATTATTGAGGTTCTTTGGTAAACTCAGACACTTGTTGCATTATGTGGTTTATGTGAAAATGTACGGTCCAAAACCTTGGAACATAAAATCGCCGAACAATAATTATTTTTAAAGAAAAATTCATTGAAATAACCTTCTACCATATGCAAGAAAATTTAAGTAAATGAGTTACATCATGATTTGTTGGTGCCGGAAGTGCCGAGAGATAGAATTTCCTGAATTCACATCCTTTATATCTTCCTACGTAAGAAAACACTATTAGATCCAGTACAGCACAACGCTAGTAACTATGGTTTTCAAATCAAGTTTTTTTTTATAATTGTAATTCTGACTATTTTACACAGCTGATTGTATTTCTTTATTGAGGAAATATAACTTTTTATAAGTGACCAAAATTGCGTTGTGCTGCATACATTAGTATTCACTAAATTAATTGTTGAAAATAGCTTTTTTGTACTTTTGTGCATCTCGAAATTGTATTTGTTTCGCCATTTCTGAAGAGTAATTTATTTCATTAATATGTATTAACGTTATATTTAGTATACATACGAGGTTATAATAGGTCTAAAATGGCTTCGATTCAATTCAGGCTAACATGAGTTTGCCTAGAAATAATTTTAGTGTTCAAACTTCGAAACATTTATGTTTCTTCAAAGCCTTACATCGAATCCAGATTCCATTTTCTGAGTTACAAATATCATCTTCCTCATTATTTGGTGGAAGCCGTGGTTATTTGGCCGCCGCCGAAGGCAGTCTTCCTCTCTTGCGGTCAGTGTTGGTCGGCGCTGCGTGTGAAGGGCTTCTGAGCCACTTCTCGGTGGCGCCGCCGAGTGGCTCCGTGTGAAGGCTGACTTAAGTCTTGGAACCCGAAGTGATCTGACGACTGATCCCGGTGAGAAAGGATGTGCAGTGTGCTTTCTCGTGGCTGTGCAGGTGCTGTGGGACGTCCGCAGACGCAGGCGACGACACGTCGAGGAGGACAGCGCGGGCGAAGACCGCCAGAGCGCAGCGCCTCCGCTGCTGCCTCTGGGCCAGACGGCACGCCCTCGGGGCGATCCAGCCGCAAGCTCTACTTCACGTGCGGCGAATGCCCCGCCAGCTTCTCTTCGCACCAGTGCCTCGTCTTACACAAACGCGCGCACACCGGAGGGCGGCTGTTCCGCTGCGACGTGTGCCACATCGCCTTCACGAAGCTGAGCACCCTGGTGACGCACAGAGCCATCCACACCGGGGAGCGCGCCTACAGGTGCGACGTGTGCGGCAAAGCCTTCAACCGCTCCAACATCCTGAGCCGCCACAAGCGAGCGCACACGGGCGAGCGGCCGTACAGCTGCCACGTGTGCGGAATGGCCTTCTCGCAGTCGGGCAGCCTGGCCCGCCACCTGATCACGGCCCACAATGTAACTCCGCGCGGGAGGCAGCCAGCCGGTCAAGTGAACTCTTCCACGGGCGCAGACGCGCAAGGGGGCGGACGCAATAGCTGATGTGGTCGGTGAAAGTTCGCTCCCTTGGGTATGCCCTAAACGCCGACATTCGGTGGGTAGGGCAAATACCGAATGTTCGTCGCTCGGCAAATAGCAAGCGCCTCAAGACGGCTCCACACATGCTGTATTCGGCGGATCCCGAGTAGTGTGGACGGGTTGCTCGCTATTCGCCGAGCACCGAACATTCGGTATTCGCCCTACCCACCGCGTGTCGGTCTTTGGCACACATGAAAGGAACCGATCATTCGCCGAACACATCAGCTGTTCGGGATTGGCCGAACTGTCGCTTGCAACTTGGCGAATGCCGAATGTGTAGAGCCGCCTCATCTATGCTTCTCGGTATTCGGCGACTACTTGGGATGTTAGCATGTAGAAGTGAAGTGAATCAGGAAGAGTGATGTAAGAAGGATTAATGTAATTTATTGTATATTTGTGATGTCACTTCAGAAAATGCATGCCAATAGCAACTGCAATTTGAGTTGATTACGTAACCTTACAAAAGAGCTAAACGCCAAAATTAGTTGTTTTTTTTTAACTTACATTATAAATGCGTTAGAAGTGTCCATGTGAAATTAAGAGACCGTAAATATAACCCTTCATTGTGTGAAAATACAATAGGAGAGAGGTGAATAATGTGTTTTCCTTACAAAAGCGATAACTGCAAAATTAAATGTATTCTATACTTCCGCATGATGCAATAATTACTAAAAATATGTAAATGATACTATATTTAGATGTCGAGGGCTTTTTGTAGTTAATAGGCCAGCTAGGACCACGAGGATGTACACCTGCACGTACCGAGGCTCAGTAACGTTTATCCCGTAGCAAGTGTTGTGTCCTGTTTGAGGGCAGGGTTGCTAGTCCTGTGGGTACGGAATATGGAATAACGATAATGAAGGGAAAATGGGCGACAAACCATGGCCGAGGCGAGACTCGAAACCGCGATTCTTCCGTCCGATAACCCTATGGTACTACTTAGCGACCTCGGATATTCGGGTATTAATAATAATAATAACAACAATAATAATAATAATTAGCAATGTAACAGTCGTATTATAAAGAAAAACCATTCTTTTCTTACCATTGGTGCTCTCCCTCAGTAAACCTAGTAACCACAGAATTCGGAATATCACTTGGCGCTTTTGCAGGGTATGACTGGTGTAGCGAAACACCGTTCCTAAGTAATATCTCTTTTTTTTATTTTGGCTCTTAGCCCCTTTGTAAGGTTAGGTATTCAATTAAAAAGAATAAAAGAACTGAACATGAAATTATGAAATTAGTTTTAATTACGAATTCCTTTATCCTTTTTTTGTTCTTATTGTTTTCATTTTCGCAAACTCACTTTATTTAAATTACAGAAGTGTTACCTATTTTTGAAATCCTCCTCCTCCTCTTGTATCGAAGCTAGAGGGTTTACACCCAACATGATGGATATTCTTAACGTAATCATGAACAGTGTGTGAACGTGTAGTACAAGCAGTACAGAGCAGTTTTATTTAACGACAAAAACATGTAAACACACTGTGGCGTACTATGGGGAGAATGGCAAAATGCGCATGATTTTTTGAGCTGTGGGATGTATGTTCTAACTCGTGTACATAATAGGTTGAATTATGAATACATGAAGCAACGAGCGTTTTTGGCAAGAATTGATTAGAAAATATTTGCTCTCGTATAATAAAAAACTATTAGCTGTACAAATCAGCTGCTCATTTAAGTTACTTTTCCTAGCGTTTTACGTGAAGGAATCGATTTACGGCCGCGATAAAATAGAAAACTATTATTCGAATATCTACATTCCCGAAAGAGCTTAAGAAAACGTACACAGTGGTGATAAGTGATAGTGATGATAATGATGTGAAGTGATTTATGTGTAGAAGCAAAGCAAGAAGCCGTCTCAGCATTTGGTGAAAAGATTAGTTTTTGCAATACGCGTAAGGGAAAGGCTCATTGTCAGTGTTGCCACCTCTATAGGGTAACTATTGTTTCATAGGGTAATTTGTTATGTGTAGCGTATACAGATGCGTTAAATAGGAGAATTTCGACTACAAAATTATATTGTAGTATAGAATGGAAGAATGGAACTGTGTGTTCTAGAGTAGTAACGTGTAAATGAACCGCCTGATAATACATTGGAAGAACTAACTCTTCAGAACCATTTAGGTTGCGGGCTGATAGGTTCTCCACGACCGAATTGTGGGGTTGGTAACTCGAAGGGGCACCCGAGAGGAAGAGTTGCGACCACGTTTTTTTATATTTAATTTTAATTCGTCATAGAGTATTTTTGCGTACTACGCCCAAGGATGAAAGAACAAGAAGCTTTGCTGAAATTCGTGAACTGAAACAAATTCTTGGACAATTTGTGAAGATTTGAAAGTAGATGAAATGTTACATGCTCAACAAACCGGCTAAACAAAAATTTCGGGTTTCATTTGTGAATGGGACAGCCCAGCCCAAGGCAATCACTGGAAGATAAAAGACTGGCGTAAAATAATATTCCAACCACGTTCAAAGAACCTGACGTAATCAATGAAGCAGTTGTTCAACAAAGCAAGATAATACTACTTTCGCTTCACATCACTCATGGTTTCATGAAACAGCTAACTAAAGCACTTTCAAAATATGGTTACAGTTTCCAGTATTTGATAACTACATTTCTGAAAGTATCTTATGGCAAACTTTAAGGAGGAATCATTGTGAGCCCTCGGATTAGAAAGAAAATTGTTTGAATGTCCAGTGCATAAAGTGGAAGAGGGGCATGGGTTTTGTATAAACAAGTTGTGGCTAAGGATTTGGGCAACTACAAAGATCCGACTACAAAACCAGTGTTAAAACACTGTTACAGATTTTCATGTAATTAGGCTGCAACAGAGTATAAAACTTAATTTTCTAGATTCTAGTATTAATTTTTACCTGCAACCGTTGATGATGTCAGTGAAGAAGAGAACGTTTCCACCAATATATTAAAGACATGGAAAGCACATAACACGGGAGGTGTAATACAATCATGGCGGTTGATTACTGTTTTATTCTAAAGAGAGACTGCTTTAGTGAAGGGAAACTCTCAAGAAATATAAGTTTCTCATTACGTCTGAAGAACGTTAAGCATAATAAATGGAAAAAGGAAATTTAATTATCTATACTCTGTGATTTCCCTTCGTCCTATTCGGAAATTACTCTGCCATAAATACAGTAATTTGTATTTGATATGTCTTTATGTATTTGACCCAACAATAGCCCTATTTAGGTTCCGAGATTGATCCGTCACGATGAGTTTATATTCGTGGGCTAGACAGTCTGTACAGTTTTTCGGTTATTTAATCTCATGTACGAGATATTTCCTTTTATTTGGGATACGCGAATTTTCGTTACCGCTACCGGATAAATAAAAATATCTGCTTCAAAGCCAAATAAACATTGTAATTTCCGTTCTGCTGTAAACAAACGTACATGACATTTATATACATTAACGATTACAATAGGAAATCTGTTATCTAATATTTTTCCTTTTTTACTCCCATTTTTAACACTCCTCCACTTGCATGCTTAACATGCATGTCCAAATGCCCTTTTTAATCTTAATTTAGAATTTATTAATCTATTTTCAAATGCTCTTTTTAACCTTAATTTAGAATTTATTAATCTATTTTCAAATGCTCTTTTTAATATTAATTTAGAATTTATTAATCTATTTTCAAATGTTCTTTTTAATCTTAATTTAGAACTTATTAATCTAATTTCAAATCTTGACCTCCATGCATTTACCAAATGTTATATATCTCCTTTGGTAACTTTC
This sequence comes from Gryllus bimaculatus, assembly GCA_017312745.1. Lineage (NCBI taxonomy): Eukaryota > Metazoa > Arthropoda > Insecta > Orthoptera > Gryllidae > Gryllus > Gryllus bimaculatus. The sequence continues at coordinate 1,311,965 of BOPP01000140.1, forward strand.
CTGTTGCTGTCCTTTGCGTTCTTGAGCGTCGTTACCGCGTTCGCTCAAAGTTCCATTTCAGTTTAGTCCAGTCCCAATTGCGATATTACACCCGTTTTATATTTTGTCCTACGTGTAAGACTTTCTTCCGAATTAATAATTTACACCACGCTCAACCAATCGTCGTAGGATCTGGATCCATTCTGCGATCCGATCCTCATCGAATCTCAAGGCCTTCTGCCTCATTTTTTTCATATTACGCGCTCTTCTCTTGTCTTCCCCGATGCGCAGCGTAGTGCCTAAATCTGTTTCGTTTTCGCTCCACCATGCAGGATCTTCCCTTCTGGGCGAATGTAAATCAACAGATTAACATAATCATTTTATGCTACCGAAATTCTGTAAATGTTCAATTCTCGAATAATTTTACATATGTCTTCTGGGATCTTGATGTCAGTTTATACAGTTGAAACAAATTGAAAATCTGAAAATAAATACATCGTTTTTCATTTTTAGACTTAGAATCTTAATTCTAAGAAACTTTCAACTCTTAAAGTAACTATACTTTAACTCAACTAAAATACAATTAATTGTTATTTTCTTGTTTATTTAAGTGATTTTACACAATTAAAAACAAGTAAAAAATCTGAAAGAGAAACGCATTAAAAACCGTTCATACGACTTTCGTCTCTTAACCTTGAATGACATTCCTGCGGCATTACAATTCCACATGACAGTTATCCATTGTAAACTCAGAGGTAGACAGAGGCAATGTCTGTCTCGGTCCGCCTCTGTCTCCGTCTCTCTCTCTTGTCTCCCTGTTTCACTGCCTCTCTTACTCTGCCTTATGCGCTCTCTCTCTCTCGCTCTCTGTGTCGGTCTCTGTCACTCTGCCTCTCTTATCTCTCGCCGACTGCGCTCTCTCTCTCTCTCTCTCTCTTTTCGCGTGCGGTTTTCCTGGGCTTATCCCTGCGTCACGCGGGCATCGGTCAGCAGCAATGAAGCCAGGAGGTCGAGTGCAGTTTGAATGAAAATTGAATTAAAATGAAGCGATTTTTTTTCTGCAGCGGAATGTAGTAGAGTTACAACAAAATGACCAGCACATAAACCTCGTTGAAAAAACACGTTATGTGCCAACTTTCATGAATATCGGCCACACAGTGACGGAGTTTACCGCTTTTATATATATATCTACATATATTTTCATTATATACATAGAGAGAGAAGGACAGTCGGCGAGAGATGAAGGGAGTGACGGAGACCGACATTTGCGACTTTTGACAATGTCGACAATGATGTGGGACAGTGTACATCGCCGTTTATCGACACCACCAGAAGTACACATTTCCCCGACACTGCATTCGTTACCACCAACTGTTGGTCCTATAAGGAATAAGAATTCACTGCAGTGCCTAGACATTTGGCTGCGCGACTTCTGATCGGAAAGAGAATAGACGAATAGCATGCCCGTAATTCTAACCTTGGTAAATATTTCCTTCACTCCGCTACGTAGCCCTTATCAAGTAAAAATTGCATTATTGTTACGTCCCACCTTGCTACTCGGAGGTCGGCAAGAGGCAACTGTCCGCACAGTTCCCCATGAGATTGGCGAGGATGTGGCTAAGAGGCATTTGCGTGCTGTGCAGGCGCAGTCGGCCTCCCACTGGAGAAGGACTCGGCAACGCAATGGTGGAGTCTCCCAGGGCAGCAAGCCGAGTCGTCCCCTCCGCACCCGGAGCTACAGTCGCACGAGGCCCGCCCCTCTCACCCGGGCCAACAGACTCTGCTCGGCGACGAGGGCAGAACGGCTTCGGCCCACTCACCCAGCACCAGCGCTCACAAGCCTACGTCCGCGGGGAAACGGCCTTTTCCTTGCGAAGTGTGCGAGAAAGCGTTCCAGTCCCCGTCGAAACTCGCTATTCACATGCGCTCCCACACCGGCGAGCGGCCGTTTCGCTGCGACACGTGCGGAGAGGCATTCACCCAGAAGTCCTCCCTCACCAATCACCAACGCATACACACGGGAGAGCGGCCGTTTGGATGCGACGTGTGCGGAAGGGCTTTCACTGAGAGAGGAAACCTCGTCACTCACATGCGGACGCACACGGGAGAACAGCCGTTTCGCTGCGATGTGTGCGGGAAGACATTCGCTAAGAGGGGGAACTTCGTCCGCCACATGCGCACTCACACGGCAGAGTAGTCATTTCGCTGGACGCATGCGGAATGGCATTCACCCAGAAGATAAACCTCACCAACACGCGCAGGTGAGAGTTCCGTATAAACTTTATTGCGATGTGTGCAGTAAAGCCTTCACCGAACTAAAAAGTCTCATCTCCCACTTTCGCATCCATACATATGGGTTAGCCCCCACCCCTTCGACTGCAACGAAAGGATATGGGAGAGGATATTCGTCACAGAAACGGATTCCTGTTGTCGTGCTCGTCAAACCTCGAAAAGAGTGTACAAATTAACGTGTCACTAAGGATGACATGTTTGATAACTAGCGCGAAGAAAGAAAGGATAGACTTGAGTGAAGAAAGATCACCAAACACAGCTTTCTGCGAGTAAAGATCATTAACCTGTACGGTAAAGTTCTTTGACGCGCATAATCTTAAGAGAATCAATCTGTCGAATTCTAAGCACAGTTAATTCAGTAGACGCCAGTAGATGGTTTTTACTTTCTCGCTTCGGAGTAGAGAGAAAGTTATGTAATTCTCAAAAAACGGCGAATATGCGGCAGAAAACTTACTGGACACTGGTAACGAGAAGTGAAATTGGGAAGGAATTCGTGTGGTTTTTGAGCCAATTAGAAGGACGGGAAGTTTGAAATGTATCATCTTTTCTTCTAAAATGCCTTCAAAGAGCAGCGAAACTGAGCTGATCGAAGCGAGGCGCCAGATTTGAATTCATTTGGCGGTTCATGTGCCGATAAGCTTTTCTTCCGCTTTGAACAGAAAGAAAAATACATAAAACACTTCTATACTTCAAAAAAATAATGAACATAATAATTACACATTTAACATTCCCATTCAAACTATTATTTACAACACACACACACATACATTTTGATTTCCCCGTGCACGCATGGCCATCTGCCCTTATAGTATTTGAAATTAATAATATCCAAACACATCTTGATCTTCTCAATGTATATAAGTTAATGTCCCTTTTAGTCACCGGTTTGCTCTGATTCATGAGTCCTTTGCCTTCTATGATGTTGAATTTGAATTTAATTTCCAAATTACTTTTACAGCATAATCCAACGCATTGGCCTTCATACACTATTACTGCTTCTCGTTAGTATAACCACCATGATTGCATCTTCTCCTAACCTCATAAGTTCTCTACTCATCCGACTTAACACATCCGATTGTCACCGCGCCCATCTTCTCCCCAGCCGACCATCACCGTGGTTCGATGTCTTTTGCTTTCCCAGTTAATGCAGGGCGCTACTTGTTTGCATTCAAGATGCGCAATCGTTCCTTCTTCGTTCGTCTGCGTTGATTTTCTCTTACCACACGGTTTCTCTTTTCTTTGCCTCAGAGCCTTATAATGCTCCTTGACTATCGATTCTCACCCCCTTATATATTTAATCCAACGGAATTTCTTCGAAATTGCGGCATGTTTCTTTCAAATTGCTCAGTGTACAAGTAAGTTTTTTTTTACTTTCCCCTTTTCTCACTCACTGAATAAAATTATTTTTTCCGCTCATGAAGGGCTAACATCATCTGAACAATAAAGGCCCATCCACAATGCAAGCTTAAACATAAGCATAACGCATAGACGTAAACATGATTATAAGTGATAGACTGAAGTATACACAATGTCTAACATAAACGTAAGCAAAATAAAAGTTTCTATTGGCTGTGAGGCTTTCTAGTTTACTATTGGTTGGATATGAGAATCGATTTCGAGGTATCGACTTGTCCATGGCCCATGATACATGGCGTTAGTTCGTCTATCGACTGCGAATCTATTTCGATTCTCGATTTTGAGTAATCGGCTCATTTCTTATATCTTACTTAAGCATAAGCACAGAAGCTTGCAATCTTTTAATTTAACGTCTTACGTGTTATGCTTATACGAGTGCATTGTGAATGAGTCCGCTTGTGGACGTAGTCCTAACTTTTATGTTAATACCATGCTTATGTTTATGTTTGCATTGTGAATGGTCCTTAATAATCAGTTTCTGGATGATATCGTTAAGGCAGTAGCGATCTCAGATTGCAGGATCGCGGGTTCGAGTCCCGCCTCGGGCATGGTTGATTTGTGTTCGTTCACCATATCATGTCATCTTCATAGTTACCATAACTTTAAAATCAATAGTGGTCGCTAATGGCCTAGATATTGATGCGATCTTAAATAACAACATAACCAAAACGTTTAATTCAATAGTGGTCGCTAATGACCTAATGTTGATACGATCTTAAATAACAAAAATATTTATGTACAATAACACATTGATGTACAGAATCATCGTTTGCTCTTTTGGGTTTCTCATGTGGAGGTAATAATACATTTGTTGCTGCTAGTTTTGCAACAGTTTTCATGGGTAGATGTATCTAAATATTTTCTTTTAATTTTAGAGAAAAACAATCCTAGAAAAGTGTTAAAATTAAAATGTTTATATTATCATCAGTATTTTCATCTATTTCAATTTTTCTATGACGTATTCATTTTCTTGGTTTTCTTCTACTGCCCCTTTTAAATGAAATATTTCTGACGCTAAGGTTCGTGTAATTTTCTCCACTTTTTGACTAGGGTATGCTTTTTGACTCAGTTTTTTATAGGGGTTTCACCTAACATTATTAAACTTTCATTCGGATGTGATAATGTTACGCTCTTGGCTGGCGAAGTTTCTGCAGCCCTCGTAGATACATCACTATCATTTCAATGTTCAATTCCCAGTTACTGTCTTCTTCTGAATTTCAACGCTGTTGACTTGAACAAAGTTAGCAGCAAATATTTCAACGGTTCATTTAGAAGTTTTACTTAAATTTGTAAACAATTTTGAAGTTTTCCTTTTGCATCTGGTACAAATTTTCAAGTTCGGTGGAATGTGTATATATTGCATTCCCAACGTTTGAAGGATACTTCGTATAACACGGCTTAAATTTTTACATTCTGTTCTGCAATGATTTTCTAAATTGAAAGGATTAAGCCTTGAATCAAAGCGTATCTTCTTTGTACCTTTCATCTTCAATTAATTTTTGTCATTTTACAAATTTGTCAAATTTTTGTCAAACACTCTACACAAGAAAAAAAAATCACAATATCCTCACACGAGTGAGGATATTACTTGCACCGTCACTGCGTCAGTGAAACTTAAATCGTTCGAGAAGAAAGATACTCTTGGATGTAAACCTATCCCGGTGTTTGTATTAGTTGGTCGACTTCCTGCAATTGTCTTCGATGGGAAACGACCTGCTGACATCGATGAACTGGCATGATCTGTGCTGCGCAAGGCCGCAAGCTCAGTGGAGGAAGACAGAGCTTAGACACAGGTTTGGGGGAGAAGTATCATTTGAGCACGTTTTCTTGAGCTCCAGAATCTCTTACCAACATTTTAACTATGAATGAAATTACGAATAAAAATATAAAAAATAAAATGAAGAACAATAAAATAGACTTAAAAACAACGATATTAGCAACATATGCAAAATTGAAATTTTTGTTACAGAGTTATAGAAAACTTATTTGCATCGGTAAACGAACTGCAGATTTGATTTTTGGCCTTGCTAACAAAATAGTAACAAATCCCTATCTCTTCTCCTAACACTGCAAGCAAAACGAGAGCTCAACAAAACATGCGCATAATGAAACTACATTTATGTTCAGAAGCATAATAAGGGACCATTTGCTCAATGAATCAGGGAAACGTAACAAAACCTGGTGGAGATGCAGACCATTAACCCGAAACTGAAGTACCTTTCTTGTTACAGATGTATTAAGTATTTTGTAAAACTATGTAATACAAATGTAAACCTTTTCATTATATTGTTGTTAAAATAAATATTATTTTATTTTTTGATTGTCAGTGTAGTCTAATTATATAAAAACTGTTAGGCAGCACATAAGATGTTCCTTTGAATTTTAATTACTATCTATTTTAATTGTTTAGTGTCATCTGACAATATGTTGTAAAGTAACGTATATCGATTTATGTTAAAAAAACTAATTATCGACAGCAAATATCACTTAAGTAAAAATCCCTTTACTTAAGTAATTTTTTAGTTATAGGAAGACACCGAAAGAAGTTCATACTTTTGAAATTTTCGAAAATTGAGTTAACCGTGAAAATCGGACCTATGCCACTTTTGTAAGTGTATGTTACTATAGTCTTACAAGAAATTCGAAGAAAACAATTGCAGCAGTTTTTGAGAAAATTTTGAAAATGTCGAGGGGGCATCATGTAAAGTACCCCCAAATTTTAGAGATATTTTTCAAAATCTCAAAGTTATGACTCGAGCGAAATGAACAGAGGTTTCTTCAATTAGCAAAATATCCTACGCATGGTTTAAGCGCTAGCGGTGTCCACGGAGGGACGTTTTGAAAAGAGCCACTTTTTCGTTATCAGGGGACCCCAAAACGTGTATTACCGTTGAAATCTCAAAATTGATTTTCCGCAGCATTACGTAACTTTCCCTATACTACGCATATTAGTCTGTATATACGTATGTATACGGGAAAGTAAAATTGTCGGACACATATTAAGTGCACGAACAAATTCATTGTTCCAAGTTCAAATGCAGTGTACTAGTTTGTACAGTTTGACTCTAGACCGAAATATTACAAAGGGAATATCTATGTTGGTCCTTATCAGCAATTAATTGTAAATGTTGAAGACTTTTCGTGTGAAAACTTGAATATCTGTATTGGCAAAGAAAAATGGTAGTTGACATTGAAAACATTTATCTAAACATCAATATACAGCTATTGATATGGGTTTTAATTTTATACTTTTATTTCTGTTACAGTCAGCCAAAATCAAAGATAATTACGTAAACGGGCGCGATTGCAGACTCAGATTTGAAACCGCACGAAAATCATCCACTACAAAGGTTGGGCATGACCCCTTTCAATTAATCGTGTGCCCTGTACTGCCTGTCCATGGGCTAATTCTCCTACACAATCCAATCCAACATACGCAATTATTGTATGAGCTCGAGGGGCGGAGCGCTGCAGGCCATAGATTGCAGAAGGCCGTGATGGTTGGAGGGAGACGATGACAGATGTGGTCGAGGCGACAATACAGAAGCGCGTGTTTTGTGCTGAAGTTTTGATTGGTTTACTTTTCCGGCGCGTCAATTCCTAAGGTCATTAGTCCCGTAAGTGTGGTGCATTATGTTGCCACTGAGGCGGCTGAACTTCTCCCCCCGATGGCGATATTCGGCGCCGTCCTACACGTCGGCGTGCTGGCTTTGTCCGCCCCCAACCGATAGGAGCTCTAAGCTACCGACTGGTCTCCCTAAATGTGTGGTAGTGTCGTGAATGTAAATAAGACGTGAGGATAGGACAAGGAAGAGGAAGGAAAGATCGCGCGCGGCCCGTTTGTTGAGGTACTGCTCCGGGATTTGCCTGCTGATGACTAAAAAAACAAAACAAAAAAAAAACGGAAACTATCGATCAGAGTAGTCGGCCGTTAGAATTATCCTCCTTGCAGGGCCGAATTCGATGTAGCTAGTGTCGATGTTGCCATCGTCGGGACTCGAACCCTAAGACTTCCCGACCAGAGGCAATGCAAAGACGGATTGATGTTCTGAGCTACCTAGGACTGTGAGGAAAGAGAGAGGAGGAGGAGGACGACCGGAAGTGAGAGGCGAGTGAGAGGAAGTGAGAGAGAGAAGTGAGTTCTCCCGGTCGAACAATGTCTTGACCTCGTCTTCCCCGGCTGACTTCACTTCGACCTGCCGCGAAACTTACTATTGATTTCTTATCTGACGTTGCTGAAAAAACGTTCAAATTTCACTACTCTCTTGTCAGTGGAGTCGTGGCACTGCACGATTTTAGGTTGCATCATTTTGTGAAGTCCACTAACTGTACGAGGCGAGTGAATATCCGTTTATTGTTGATTTGATTCATGCGCAATGTGTTTCCCGTTTTGTGTGATCTTCGGCGAGTTAAGACAGAAGGGCTTACTTTATTTATATACATTGTGCGATTTCCCGTATTATTATTATTATTATTATTATTATTATTATTATTATTTACTTTTATGGGTTCACGTTCGTTGCATTATTCTAGTTCTTTTAACTTCTATTCAGCAATCTGAAAATGACGTTAAAATGCACAGAACAATTAATAATTCCTTAATAATGTGAAAGACGTAATATTGATCTACGTGTAACTGCACGCACTGTGCAGTTTGTCAATTGATTGTCAAGTAGGAAAATTAATACATACTGCAAACAATTATTATTATGCCATTCATAAATATCAATATTAATTGTAAGTACTGAAAAATAGGTAGTCATTGTGTTATTAGGTAAAGCACAACAAGACTACAACCCCGTAAAACATCTAAATTTTTCAAAGATATTTGAGTTTAAAAAATATGTTGCTCTTTTTCTCACATGATCCGTACAAAAAAGGCCTTACGATTTTGGAATGATTTTGTGCGTAGTATTGGTATTGGAGAACCACTAGTTATCCATAAATTGCCTTTTGTGAATACTTCCAGTTCTATGACTTGCATTATATGCGTGTTCACTGCATAACTGAAATCTTGTACTGACTATGTGTCATGCAGTTGGGACACGCTAATAATCTTGTTGATGCGACTGTAATATTAGAATAAAATAATCGGTATCTCAACTGATACATTGAATACCCATCGAGAATGAAGGATTTTTTTTTCTTTGCTGACAAGATTTCAAGAACTCTCCAAGAAAGCAGTTGTTTATCTTAAAGAATTCGCCGAAACCGACATGAACAAAAATAACGCAGCTGACGCCCGCGGCAGCATTTCCGCGAACATCGATATCTAAGTGAAAGCCGTTCGCTGGCAGCCAATCGAGGCCCCGTCATTGACGCGCCCGTAGCGCCCACGATCACAAGCGAGCGGAGACTGTTTCAGGGTCGCGCGGTTCCGCGAGCAGAAGTTCCCCGAATCACCGAGAGGCGGCGTCACGAGCGTCAGCGCGAATAGAACGCGATAATAATAATAATAATAATAATAATAATAATAATAATAATAATAATATATTTATGACTCACATATACAATTACACATCGTGAATGACGAGTCATATGATGCTTGGGTGGAGATTTTTCTAAAATTGAAAAAATTCAAATGTTTTTCGACGCTCTACCTAGAACTAAAATTATGAAGGTAAATTTCCTCCAATAACATATCTTTTGTATGAAAATTGTGCCGAACTTGTCGCGAAATTTTGTATGAAACATAGCCTTTTTTCTTTAAAACACTTTTTTTAAACCGCACGTTTTTCGATCAAATTGGGAACTTAGCATATAGAACGCTTAAGAGATGGTGCAAGTCTCATGTTCGTTAAAATGCGTGATTTTGCGGAAATTAAAAAAATATATAATTTTCGCCGTTTTACTACAACTACAATTGTGAAGATATATTTTTTCTTGATGAAATGTGTTCATAAAAACGAATCTTCAAATAAGGTCATTTTGGATTTTTTAAAAATACTAGTATTTTTCTGTAATTTCGCGACAAATATAATAGCTCGCTCCTATTGATTGCGCTTTGTCTTCAGCGTCTTCTTACAAGTACAATGAAAGTTTACAAGTTTATGAAAAATAGAGCTTCAAATAAGGTCTTGTTCAACTTTTTGAAAATATGATAATTTTTGTGCCAATGCCCGCTGCGAATTTACTGCGCTTCGTGACCGATTCCAGATAGTTGGATGCTTCGTAAGTTAGAATTTGTATATTATTTAATATTTGTTTGTTCGTTTCCTACATTCAACTTTTGTTGTACATTTTCACATTAATATCTTAGACATTATTTAAAACCTATTTGAAATATATGAAATAAAAATTGCTAGCTTTCAGGAAATATGAACAATGCAGGGAATGCAAGAATGGAATTCCGCGTGGATATTGTCAATTCATGTGAATTAGTCTCATTGTTTTGTCATTTAGTTGCATGAAAAGGAGTTATAATTGTCAAATTTGTGTGGATATTTGCTGGAAAATATTTAGTTTTCACTCCAAAAACACTGCCATTTGTCATGAGTAGATTCCGAAACTTAATCCACTAAAAAAAAATATGCTTGCAACCATGCACTTAAAATAGCCTATATCGCACTTGAAACACAGAATATGCTTTAAACAAAAATTTAGCGAGCAATAGATAATTTTTTTTGTATATAAATCTTCTTATACTTTGTAGTACAAAACATGTATAATAAAAATATATTTTAAACATAATAAACAGGAAAGTTATTATGCTATGAAAAGTCTCGCTTCAGCCCACCTCTATGCAAAAGCTTGGAATTATATGATTTTAAATATGCCACATAAATAAAAATATGCAGATAATGAAAAAAATTCCAGAAATAGACAATTAAGCGATATGAAAATGGGCGTTGTTTTATTTTTGTTGGTAGGTAAAGTTATATGCATTTCCTTTCCATATGCGCAATCAGTAAAAAAGAAAAGGATTTGCATAAAGTTCCGCGGTCTAGAAAAGGGTAAGTGTTCTACAATTACCCTACATGAGTGAGTATAAGCTAGTAGTTCCGTGTTGGATAAATTTTGCAGCAGTTTTTTATTAGCAGTTTTAGTGGTTTCTCCGACCAATTCCAGGCAAATACCCGAGCAGTACCGTAACAAACGGACCGCGCGCGATCTTTCCTTCCCATCCCTCGTCCTATTCTGCCCCTTACGTTCACTCTCATGCACTATACTACCACATGCCGGGAGACCAGTCGGATGCTTAGAGCTTGACCCGGCCGGTGCGAAGCCCCGTTGTTGGAAGACACCTGGTTGGGGAAAACCCTGCCTACCGACAGGTAGGTCGGGCCCGGATATCACCATCCTGCTAAGAAAGATTAACGCCACCACTCGAGGAGAGCACATGCACTATTTCGACGGGACTAAAGACCTTAGCAGTTGACACGATCATTAATCAAACCATCTAGGGAATCGAGATGATCTAAGAATCTAAATAATCTGTAATTCGAACGTTGCAGCCAAAAGGCGTGAGCCAAAAGGCAAAAGGCATTTGCTTCGTGGAGTACAAAGTTTGATCCTAAAAGTTTCCAGAATCTCCACACTACTGTCCTTGGGTATGCGGTCAGCCATGTCGCTGATCTCAACACTTCCCAAGCTGATGAGGCGAATTGAAGTCGAAACAGTATAGCAAAAGATGACGTAGGCGTAAGCCAATGAATATGTTTGCTAGTGTTTGCCAAAGGGTATCTTGTTTAAAACACCTTGACCAATGGATACCAAATACCACTCAGAAATTTTGAGTTTTGGTAGGGTCACCAAGGTCTTGGGATAAACTTTGATCCCAAATGGGCGGTCACTGCAAAATGGGAAAATTGAAAGACTCAGTTTTGCTAGACGTTTTCGAACTATTCGGTTCTCTGTAATTCGAACATTGTTTCCGTATGTTCAGGATCCATTGCGGAGGTACAGGAGATGGCTGGTATGAGTTACGAGGAGAAGGGCGCAAGCAAAAGGAATGGTGATTCGTCGAATGTTGCCTAGTCGCGGGCGAGTGAATGTAGTGGGGCTGGGGTCGAGGGCGAAGCCGGGGCCACCCCTCAACGTCACCCGATTGATTGATTGATTGCTTAATTATTTCGTGTTTCCGGATGGTGAACTGTTATGGTAATTGGCCCCGTCACTGCAGTGCATGTTTTTATCATGGGATATGTCGATGTTCTTCCCCTGCTATATGAGATCCGGAGCCGACGTTGCCTTACGGGAGTATCTCCCACCATCGGGGTACCGCCACAGCCAGAACGAGCTGTGAGGTGCATGTAAGTGTATGGAAGGGAAGAGGAAGGAAATATCGCGTGCGGTCCATCGCCCGTTTGTTAGAATACTACTCCGACATTCGCCTGGTGTTGATCGGAGTCACCACGGAAAACCATCAAGCAGCCGGCCGCTAGAATTCTCGTCCAGACAGTGGCTGAAATAGATGTAGCTGGTGTAGAAAATCTTGCCACCGTCGGAACTCGTAGAACTTTGAACGAGCAACGTCAGCAGTACGCTCTGAAGAAGGCCACAATACGCTGGCCGAAACGTTAGCCACCACGTCAATGACGCGGCTCGTCCCGGATAGCCTAGACAACATAAGCTCCGGCCGCGGAAGCCTACGCCACTATATACTTTCAGTTAATTTTCAGCTGCTAAGGCCATTGGTCCCGCGAATGTAGTGCATGTTTTTTATCACTTCTGTTCTTCCCTCTGTCGATGACGAGAGTCGGCGCTGACCTATCGGCGGATAGCGGGGTTTCCCCAACCAGGTACTTCCCCCCAGCGGGGCACCGCCCCAGCCGGGACAAGCAAGTTCCTGATTGGTCTCCCGACATGTGTGGTAGCGAAGGACATGTAAATGTGTGCGTAAAGGGTGAAGTTAGGGCAAGGAAGAGGAAGGAAAGATCGCGCGAGGTCCGTGGTCCATTTGTTAGGGTACTTCTCCGGTATTCTCCTGGAAGTACTCGGACAAACTACGGAAGACTACCGATCAGAACCGACTGCTAGAAGTCTCGATCAGACAGCGACAGAATTCGACGTAGCTACGTAGTTAGTGTTCGAAACACCTGCCTCCGTGGGGAGTGAAACTGTAGGACCTCCCGCTCAGAGGCACTGCAGTGACATTTGCTTATACCCTTAGCCACCTGAGCCGGTATAATTTTTACAAGCTTAAATCGCACAGAAGGAAGTTGTGTAGAACCGTTAAAAGAGAAAATACTGCATATCCATGAATATAATTTTTTTATATTTACCAAGATCTTTACACATATATACATGGATATTGTTTTTGTCCATAACAGTAAATCTTTCTATAACCTTTTGTTAATATATGTAATAATATATATGAAATGCAATTTCCAAATAATCATCAGAATTCACATTGAATGCTTACAATTTAATAGTCACAGGCAATCGTTTTAATCATCACCCAATACGATGTTGTCTAATCAAGATCAGTTGCTCTTTAATTTCCTACGCACTTGCCAAGTTGCACATCAGCCATCTTCTCATTTCCTTTCGAGGCACGCATTTCAATTAACACAAATCACGTAGCTTTTTATTGAATAGGATGGCTGTGTTTTATTCAATATATTGTGTACCTCCACTCCTAATTTGTTTGGTACTTTTTTTATTTAAAACCGTTCACTGAGCGCCAAACAGGAGGGTTATCAGAATAGTTTTCTCTAGAGCTTGAATATATATGAAGACTTTGGGGTAATAATATGCTATACCACATCTGTGATGAAATTGGAATATTAGTGTATTTCGACGCTCCATAGATGAAACTGGATGTTGGGTTTTTATTTTTTAAAGATACACCGCAGGATGGCAGTGTAGTGAGTAATTCATAAATTGATTTTCTTCATCCCAGTGAGTAGAATGCAATGTCTAAACGTCTACTTTCCTTTTTCTCAAAACGTACGCCTCGTGGCGTAGCAATTTCAATTAATACAAATCACGTAGCTTTTTATTGAATAGGATAGCTGTGTTCTATTCAATATATTGTGTACCTCCACTTTTTTTTTCGGGCGTAGCAAGTTCTTGGCCCGAGGGTCTCAATTCAATGGAGACGCCCCACCCGTCAACGCCCGCCTCCGGTGCTTCGATGAACGTCGCGTTGCCGCGGGCTGGATGCGGCGCACAATGAGGCAAGATCTCCAACAGCTGGCCAAAAGGCGAAAGAAAAATAAAAGGATTCATTTAGGCAATTTTAAGGAAGCAGTTGGGTAGACTGGTTCCCAAAGTGTGTAATTCCACAGTTAAGCCTCTTTTACATGGTCATTTTTCAACATCATCATTTTGAAAGTGGATGGAAAAAGGATGTTTGTTTCTACGTAGTATGTTTCGGTGCCGAAACTGGATGAGAGTCGTTCCAGCGTTTTACATGGTCATTTCTGTCTTTGTACGTAATCATTAAAATACTTCCTCCAGACGCCGCATATAGCGCTGAAGTTCAAACATTTGAACATCGGATCTGTGGTAACAAATTAAGTTAGGTTATATTAGGACCGAGCACGGATGCGACAATATTAGAATACAATACATAATTTATTTTTCACTACATAACCACTTCACATTACAATTAAACACAACAGAACGCTCTCACGCAACTACAAAATGAACATATCGCTCCACAAGCATAACAATCCAGAGAAAGTCCCTTAAAGTGCCGCCAGGAGCGTGGTAGTCAAACTGGATGAAATCCATTCCGAAAAATGAAGCATGTGTCATTTTTTCGAACAAATTGCATACAGTCTGGTCTGTATCGGCGAAAAATGATCAAAAAATGATCGTGTAAAAAAGGCTTTAGAAAAGGTCCGAGGCGTCGCAGTGACGTACATCATTGGAAAGGTGGCCGTTGAGTGAGCAGCTGTTGTCGGTTTTGAGCAATTTCCATCTTGCTTACATGTATTTCAAATACATTTTAAAAAATGTTAAAATTGTTTCCTTAATCATTAATGTTTAAAAAATGATACAATTAATTTGTTGTTTTTAAAGTGTAAACAGTTGTACGTTTCACAGAGTTCCGCAACGAAATTTGTAAAAACTTTCTTCTCTCCTATTTAGCAGTTGAAATGTCAGAAAAAACGACCTACTAGCTGCTATTTTGCATTTCGTGTGGAAATATTTTTAGACATTTTTCGATTTTTAACCCTCCTTATTGGATCCACCATTTTTTAATATCAATGTCGGAATCGGAATCAGGGAACCCATAAAATCTTGTTCGCAAACTTTTGTGAAAATTGAAACATTTTTATTCGTTTTTTACTTTCCCGTATGTATGTTATATTTCCCGTTTTGTATGTTTATCGTATGTATGTTGTATAGAGAAAGTTATGTAATGTTGCGAAAAATCGATTTCGAGATTTCAACGGAAATACTCGTTTGTGGCTCCCCTGATACTGAAAAAGTGTTGGTTTTTTTTTTCAAACTTTCGTCCGTCTCAGTCTGTGAACACTACTGCCGCCTGAACCATGCGTAGGACTTCTTCGAAATTGAAGAAACCCCTGTCCCCCCTGCTCTTATTAAATTTTCAATCCATCATATTGGATCCGCCATTTTGTTTTTGTATTGCAATTTTGACATTGGAATCGAAAGG
>BOPP01000140.1:1327248-1343623 GCA_017312745.1 Gryllus bimaculatus
AATGAAGGCAATGTCTATTATATTGAATTGATGCCTTATTTTACGTGGCGAGAGTTCAGCATGAGGCCTGCCTCTTCCGTCTGCACGCAAATTTCTGCTTACGCTCCTTCACAACTAGCAGAGAAAGGGGTATTTCTTGGGCGAGAAACAGGCGATATTGAATTTAGCTCAGACGCAGCCTTTAGGCTCTTTACATGCAAGTGAATACTACCTAACATTAGGACCAGCCAGCTTCTTCGCCTTAAAATCCACGGCTTCGATCAACATATATATAGTACTTATTATTTACTATATATATATTACGTAACATATATATATATATATTAGATAGATAGGTAGACACACAAGCTTTCATTTTAATTTGCATAAACGTTGTCCACATTTGAGCAGCGTTTTGAGCATCGCTGCCCCAATGTTGCGGCGGCGACCCCGGCGGACTGCGCAGCTATGCGCCGCCCTGCCTCCACAAAACCGTATTCCAGCTCCCGTGTAGCACTCCTCTCACTCCCTCCCTCCTTCCACACCGGACAGCCCTCGAGAATCCCGCGGCCAGTGTATGCTGCGCGCACGCTGGGGTGCGCTGGCGCTGGCCGTGGCGGTGGCGCTGGCTGTGCAGCGCAGCGCCCGCGGCGCCCGGGACGCCCCGCTGCGCGTTTTCCAGCGCCGCAACCGCGCTCGCCCACCGCGACATCCCGTGCTCCGAGAGGCGACCGCGCGCTGCTTCAGGCAGGAAGAAGATCAGTACTCGCGCCACACGGATACGGGCATTGGTCCCGTTAGTCGTAGTGCCCGTGTTTTCTTATCGCGGAGTTGGGTGTCCTCCCAGAGGCGAGGGTTGAACCTTGCCCGAATCCTTTTTTGAATAGTATACTATTCGACGCCATCTGTGACGTATGGGAATTTTCCCTTCAGGTTTATATCTCACCGTCCTTCAGCGGAAATCAACGTCCTTATACTACGATTCAAAGTACAATCTCTCCGCCCACGAAAGAGTCTATCCGGAGTCTTCTTTGCGTGGGTAGTGCATTTAGTGTAAAAGGTGAGGATAGATAAAGGAACGGCGATAGAGATAAAAGATATACCGAATGGACGCGCTCCCTTGATGCCCGGCGTTTTTAGCTATTACGGTACTGCCCCCGACATTCCGCCTCATTAAGGTTCATCGGTATTAAAACCACGAGACAAATTAACACGAACACCATCCAGGTAATTCTTATGCGTCTAGTACTTCAGAACCAAGCTAGATTCATTGACTAAGAATGTGTCCCGCCGAAGCTATTCCGCAATATATGCGTTATCCTGCAAGGATCATCTCATAGCCAGCGCTATGACTTATTGCTGTTCGATCGCTGATGCGTTCGGCAGCTTAGAGTGCGTTACAAAGAACTATCTAGACCAGAGCCCAAAAGAGTGCGTAAGGAATGTCAAAAACAATTGCTTAGATTGTGTGCCAGTAGTTGCCAGGCTCGTATCAAATTCGATTTTGGCACATGCAACAGGAATCAAGTTGTACAGTATGCTATTGTACATATAGACGGAATCCCCACCGCAGAGGAACACTCAGAAATTAATACACGATGAATATTGTTTGCTACTTGAGGAGACTGGTTTAGTATTTCAAACTTTTCTGCACTAAGTAGGATTCATTTCAGACTGATTATAATGATCTAGCAATTATTTTAATTAGACAGTTTCCTTCTCACTGTAGTTTGTCGATGAAAATACAATAGGTGTGCTCGACTATAACAATAATAGTAATTACCGCATAAAACGAATGTGTCCTTTAATGACGGTATAAATTTTATTCATACGGGGTTGACTTTAAAGCCAGTATAAATGCATATTCATATGCTTATCACGTGTGTTTATGAGCCTCACTTTATATGAGATTCCTACATTGAGCGGATCGCATCCATTTAATACTTAAGCTGCTCAGGTGTCATTATCATTTTGTCTATCTCTTCTAGCTCTCGTGTGTTTACTTTACTGACTTGCGTGTTCTGGTATGAGTATGTAAACTATATTTACCTAAAGTCCGCCGTACGTCTCATATTGTTATGTTGCGGATTCCTGACTAGAGAGACAAATTTAGAGCGATCAGAGATACCACTGTAACACCACCATACAAGCTTCGCTCCCACATAATTTTTAGTTACATATTCATTACTCTTCTACAAATTAACATACCGTCAAAACTCAAGAATTCGTATATCTATATGAATAAATCATGCCAAAAAACTTGCGCTGCAATCAATTAATAGCATTGTTTACTGTTTTGGCGTTATTTGTTTTTCAAAAATTATTTATCGCACTAATGTTTTCGTAAGGACCAATTATTTATTCCGTACTAGTAAAAATTTAGGTACTGCAAAAACGAGATCATCTACAACATATGTATTTTCTTAACGCTATTTTAACTCAGACACTGACGTTTTTGCCTTAAACATTTGAAAACAAACGTTTATTTTCATTAAATCAATCTCTAAAATATTCTCTCTAAAAATATTAACATGTGTTGACTACTATGCGGCGCTCAATTATACGTGATAGAGTCAAGATGGTCAGTAACCTCTCATTTAATAGTGCATAACAGACTCTCGATTAATACCAAATGCCTCAACTACGTCAGAACTCTCCTCACGCCCCCTTCACACCACTCCTCTCCACCCCCCGCGCCCGCCCTGCTACACCAATATCAATCATGATATTGGCAAGTCTATCGTGATGCTAAGACTTATGTCAGCTGCGATATGAGCGCAACGTGAACAAGTAGAAGTGAACGTTCAGTTCAACACCTCGTACCAATAATAGTCCGAGTGTTTTATATTACTCGATACCGTCTCCGATGTGAGCTTTGGTAGAATTATTTAGATGTAACATCTAGATGGTTGTTTAAACGACATCGATGTGTTGGCGCGTAAATACTTCATCAACCGACTCCTTGCGCGCAGATCTCAACACTTTTCTTCAAGACTTCCAATAATGATATCTCGTTTCCTCATCTCTGCTTAGTATTAGCATTAGTTTCTATATCCTCTTTCTACAAAAGAATTACCTACTTATTGACTAAGATCACTTCACTCATTACTTATATATAAAACTATTATTTATCTTCGTGTGTTCTTGAGATTTATGATAACACAACACATACACAATCAGTTACACCAACACACATCTACATATGCATCCACTTACTATACTCTATACTCAAACCACTACTTGCAAGTAGAATGTACACTGCCTACTAGACCCACTCACATCCTAATCAGTAATAAATTTTTTATATATTTAATTAATTCTTAAATAATTATTTTTACTCATATTGATTATTATTATTAATTAATTAATCTATAACTGATATTCTCTTTGAAATCGCATGCTGTGTCATTCTGTAGGTCCCTTCACAGAGTAATCCTGGACGTCACACCCAAACTCACCTTTATGATACACATGTCAAAGCCCATACTCTGCCGAAGCATCATCATCGAGATAGTCGTGTTTGAAAATATTTACTACTCTAGATGCGAGTTTGCGTGTGAATAAATTTTCTACGAACTATGTGTTATTGTCTTCGAGCAATTAACACACACCCGTCGAGTACGGTCTTTGCTACTCACGCGCGATAAGTCTACCGCGTCGCTTATCCAATATCCAGCGAAGTGAGCTTCTTGCTGAGACTGGTGTCTGGCTAGAAATTTGCGCGAAAGTACTCGGTGTGTAGGCGCGTTATCGCGCCATGAGTGCGCACGTACTAAGCCACAGATCAGCAGCGTACGTAGCCTCGACACACGCTATTATGCTTGTGCTCAATCACTCTAACCATATACTTCCTGCTGCGCCCGCCTGTGAGCCACGCCCGGGCCCGGCTGGCGCCTGGCCTTCGACCCTTCGGCGAGGGCGAGTGGCGCCCGATTCGCTCCGCGAGCGCACCTGAACGTAAACGCCCTGCAATTACTTAGCCCACCCAATACGAGTCAGCCGACCAGCTTCCTGCAAACGCATCACACCCGTCACTCACCTACAAAAGTTCACACCTCCATTCCCACCCACGTCCGTACAGTTGCACGTTATATGCGACAACAATACACGATATCTGCTTGATTCATTGCGCGTCAATCTACGTATGTGGGACCTAGTACTCAACTTTCCATACAGTGTAAACATTGATGACGTCGTCGATCCGGTGTGCACTTAAGTTAACTCTACTCCCAGTTCTTTATGTGCTCTCTTCCTCCTATGGTAGTACATGCGTTTTTGTGGAAATTGCATCTTGATGATCCGCTCAGCCCAAGTTGTTACGTAGCACATTAAGTGTAAAAACCGAGTTCCTTTTTCGACTTACAATTGAAATTTGAGGTAGCTCTCTTCCGTGCGATGCAACTGCTGAACCTTCATTACCTTCCCAAGACTTAGCTCAAACTCTCGTACTTAATTGTCTTTCTTTCCTGCACTAAGGCATAATTTTGATGCTCTACCTGATCAATTTGAGACACGGCGCCAAGTGTAAGTCGCTATACAGTCAAGCATACTATCTTTGATATTAGCTCTGTTCTAATCTAGCCTGGTGGTCAACAAAAATAGCTCTCAAGTTCTTTAGTCTCGAAAGATTTATTTCTTTAGATGTAGATCGACTTAAATATATTCCTATATTGTAGCCATCGTATCGATCGTACGATAGTGAGACTTCGTTTAGTAGATTTCCGGGATATATCCAAGTGTTGGGCACTTTCGAATCGTAAACAATTCGATGAGACTCCAGAACTTACACGTGCCTCCTCCAATTGATACGTCATTACGACACAAGATATTCATCACCTTATTTACATCGTAACAACTTTGTATTGATTTATGACTCCCAGGCATCAAAACTGATGCCAAATGATCTTTTGCCTAAGGTTAGCTCTCTTCTTGCTTTATACGATGAGATTACAGTCCTATATTTATTGATATCGGGTCACGTTCTCTCACAATGCGTACACATTGTTTGTACTATGTTTCAGTGGATTCTACTAATCACTATGTACACTTACCTGCCAATTAGATGTGTGCCACTAGTCCCCGAGCGTTAATATATTGATTTGTTGACTTCTTAGATTAAATTCCGGCGTCAATTCTCTAGCTATAAGTATGTGTACAGCCCGAGTTGTGTGCAACGAGTTTATCTAGACATCGTGAATTTTCATTCTCTCGAATAAAATCGCATTCTGAACTATCAATAAGTCACATTATGGTCTCGTAATGTGCATGTCTTTATTGAAGGTATTGTGTAATGCTAATTTTATTATTTTCGCTTCAAGTTTGTTGTGCCACAGTATTTCATCAAAATTTATATCTCGTTTAGTGATTTACGGGACATTCATACGCTACTAATTAACCATTACATCTCTAAAATGTGTTGCAGGTGTCCCACTTTCACAAAATCGAAAAAATTATGATATTTTCTTAGATTCATTGTCCGGCCGTTAATGCTTACGTATTGACGCCAAGTGTAGTGCAGTTTACATCGTAGAATTATTGATTAGTGATCCGGGTGGCATCAACTGTCAAAGTCTTTAGTGATCTACTATAGTGTAGTGCTCCACACTATTCTTCCTTCAGTCGTTGTCATCTTGGTGCGCTAATATGTATGTGATACACAGAAATCTAATGAATCTCCTGATCTGTTAGGTTTTTTCTCATTTCAGTTACGTTTAGTCCTGCTCACTTATATGCGGGTATGAGGTGGTGCTTTTTACTCGCTCGTACATGAAGATCTGGGAATGCCAGCCTTACACGTCCGTAGTGGTTTTCCCTCCGAACACCAATATCTTCCCACCAACGGATATGCATACACACGCTATCATAACACATGTCGGGAGAAGATTCTAATTCCCACACCATGGTCTCCCGGTATGGATAGTATAGTGTCTGGCTCCATTAATAATTATTTACTAGTTTCAGCACGTGCGAATAGATAATACACTAGGAAAAAAGCTAAGAAAAGGATTTGCGTATCTTGTCCGTGGTCGTTTGTTGGTCTGCTTCGCATTTCTCTATCCATTATTTGAATTCCGTAATAAACTTATGGAAATTAGCGAGCAGCCTGGCCGCCAGAATTCTCAAAGAACAGACATTGTTATAACGAGACTTATTCAATAAATTTATACTCCAATCGGGATTCTTGACCGTTTTTAGGACCAACAATTAAGTCACGCCTACATTTGAGTACATCAGTTGATTGCTCTAAAGACAAGCCTTTATCGGCACTTCGTGAGTTATTAACGATATTGTTGTTTATGCGCAAGCGCCAGATAAATTGACTTTATAACCCGAGTTAAAAGAGTGTTAATGTGTGGTGGTTATGAGTCGAAACTACGGGGGATATATCTAGAAACTCCATAATTTTGAGTTACGTAAAACTCGGTATGATGGCCGCTTTCTAAAGGTAGACATCTGTTCTTTCTTGAATCACATCCACCCTCCTTGTTGTAAAAATAAATGTTCAGTTCGGCCAAATCTATTGATAAGTTTTTTCGTAAACACTCGTTTCCTGCTATCAAGATCAATGAATACAGAGCCAATTGTAAAAAAACATCACAGCGTACATATAGCTTTAAAAAAACTAGTTTCATAGAATTATACTATACAAACATCTGTTTTAAATTTCTACTATCGATTTCTAGTTCTGGTCAGTTTTATTATTTTTAGCTCTTTCATGTTTTTAATTGATAGAAGATAAACTAATATTTTCTGAGACATATTCAAACGGATTCCATTGTATTAAAAGTTCATCTATCATTCATTAGAAAATATGAATCGTAAATTTCAGACGAGATCAGAATTCTGTAATTATATATCGTAACATTATTAGTGAAACATAATAAAAAGTCTAGAATAGTGAAGCACTATTTATTAACACATTTTAATATTCTTTTTGACTATACTTTAATAGATTCTTAATCTTTATTACACACTGCCACTCCCTTTGAGAGCGACGTTCTTTAATTATCACACTGATCCCTAGCCCTCAATCGACTCACACAGTAGACCATTTTTATTTAGATTAACATCAGGACTTATTTATCTCCATTAACTCCTTATATACTGTCTAGCGTGCTGTATGCTGCCTACTCTGTAACAAATTCATTAAACTTACAAACCTTTAAAAAATACTGACAATATGCAATTGGTTCTTACGTTGACATTAAGTCAATCTATATCCCGTTATGACGATAGTCACTATGTAGATTTCTCAAAAAGTCTTTCGGGAAGATTAAAATATTATTACGAATTAGTGTACATGAATTAATTTATGATACGATATCATGACTTTCTCAGGTGAGAATATTAAGTTTAAAGCAAGTATAATCCTTTCAGGGTTATAAGAAGTCTGTGGTTGCATACATTTTGCATCGAACCAACTATCTCAGATCATATATTCCGAGCTTCCGGCTATTTCTTGAAACGTGTGGATGAAGCTCCCCTGATGATAGTGTCCCCTTCCCTTCCCACTCGTGATATACTGCGTTAAAGAAAACTTCGTTGATCGCACACAAAGAGACCTTAGGGGCGAACGACCAACAAATAACTGCATGTACAAATCAGACACAGAAGTACGACGGCGAGTGTGACGAACGACTGCGACGAACGGTAGCTGCTAAACAGACATCGGATCCAGTCGCAACGACAGACTTTTACACGCTAAAATAATACTATAAGTGTATCCCTTAGTTGAAATTCTGAACTATTTCGTATCAAATTTATACATATTAATTGGTACGAGTTTATTCCTTTTATGATTATTTTTGATGAATGGACTCTTTATAGATTACGATTGAATATAGGTCACGAGTAGAAACTTCATACTTTCTCGTATCCAGATGCAACAATAGAATTTCTCTATTTTGATGATTAGTATTGGCGTTTCTATGTAGTTTCTGACAATAATTTCGATTGTCTAGTTTGCCAATAGTTTCTTCACAGTTCGACATAGTTACCGTCACACTGTGGTCACACAAACAGACAAGAGCTCCGACATAGTTTGACATAACAACACCAATCCGACTAAGCTCCTACCGAGTTCTGCCATAGTTCTGACACGAGCTCGACATTAGTTTCCGGCATCGTTCCGAGCATAACTCCGACTATAATTCTTACACAGCCTCCGACATACTCCGATGGTAGTTCCACATAGCTCCATTCGTAGTTCCGACTTGAACATAGCCCGGCATAGTTTCGAATGATTCGAAACGATAGTTTCGACATAATGCTGAATCTGACGTTAGCTAATATTCATCTGACATAACCTCCGAGCATGTCATGTTAAGATTGTATCCTAAAATATTGCTCTCATAGTTGAATCTTAGCTCACGACAGTTCATACTTGCTCTCCGCCATTACAAGTAAACATGACTGCTGGACAGTCCATATTCATTTGCCATCTCCGACATTCATCTCACATAGCTGCATACATTAATGTCATCGTGTCCGATGTAGCTACATGTGAGAATGGATGGCTATTGGCTCACATGCACATCAATGTGACATGGCTGTGTCATAGTCTTCAGACATTCATGCCTAGTTTCGCGACGTTCATCTGTTACGTCTCGACATTCATGTGACATGCTTGCTCACATTGTTCCGAATATTTCATTCTGTCATTCGCTCGACATTCATCTGCTCTTTACTAAGACAATTCATCTGGCATTACCGATCTATTCAGTGATTTCAGTTCGGACTATAGATCCACACTTTCTTATCGTTTGACCACAGAACTCCGAATATACAGTTATATGGCTTGCTGTCGTGCTTTGTACTTCCCACAAATTCATTTTTCTGACAGTACCTGCGCATTCATGTGACAGTTGTGGATTAATTCCACACTTCATGTTCAGCACAGTCAGCATCTTATCGTGCCATGAGACTGTCTGCATGTTATAATTTTTATCTCGCAGCAAAATTTCATGCCTGACAATAACTAGCGAACTTATTCTGGATGACAGTTTAGATGTATTAACAACTTGACTGATTAAGCTATTTTTACACAAGATATCAGACAATTTTTTAGTTTGCACCGTGTCTTGTTCACGTGCTTTTATCCGGACATCTTCACCTGTGACAGGTGGATGTAGTCTTGAGAGTGCAAATGCTCGTGCCGCGTCTGATTAGCATTGAGGCACGTTTGACGCAGATATATTAGCACGTTCACAGACTTGACTGCTGAACCGCCTGTATTCACAGCGCATGGCAGTGACGTTCGAGGCGCTCGACTAGTGCCCAGTGCGCCGACCTGCGCCTGTACGGACTGACGCCGCCTGCGCCTTATCTCTCCGGAGCCTCCGACAATTGAGCTCTCTGTTCATAACGTGAAGACACACTGGACTGCACACTCCGCCGCTCCCGACTCACTTCGCCGCGCACACACAATCTCCAGCGTGCCGATGCGTTCTCGCGTCAACCTTACCTGTAAGAGAGAGAAGCCTGTCCGTCTGCTCACGGTCATTGGAGGCTGACATTGCAGCATATATTGCTTTGAACGCAGTGTACTTGCTCACAGCAAAAGATCGCCGAAACGTCGGGAGTACCACATCTGCACCGAGACGCGGCTCAAATCCCCGCATATCCATCATTTTGTCTGGCGTATCCGGGAAGCGCTGCGTCTCGTGTCTATGTGCTGACGTTCCGGCCACCTCTTACATGTGGCCTTCTTCAGGAGCTGTATCTTCCAGCAACGTGCGAAAAGTCAGTACACATCTCGACCGAGCACGCGGCTTATTTCGGACAAAAGCAAAGAATTTTTCATTGACTCAGGAACGCAGCTGTTAAACCTCTAACTCGAACTCCACGTTGTCAATGCTCGCAAACATGCAAATACGCCCTGGCAATAGAAAATAGCATGTTTAGGTGAGCTTACACCGGTCGCACATATTTTTGTGCTCTTCTGCACGACATCCACGAATGACGAAGAAGCCATAAACAAGGAACTTCCGTTTGTAGACAGCAGTCGACGCTGTCCGCCATGTTGCATTGAAAGCTATGAACGTAGATTTTCGAATTGTGAATTTGACAATATTTCATCGGAGACAACGAAACAATAACGACAAATGATATTGTATTTAAAAAGTAGAATAAATGAGAATAAATTTGAGTTTTTCTAAGCTCATATATTTGCAATAAATATTTTTACATCATCACAGTGTTTTGTGCATTTGATAATATCTCTTAAATTTATGAGAGTGATGCTATCTTTACAAAATTACCTCGCAAATCATGAGCGACGTTGTATAGTTCTCGTTGTGCAACCTGGTGCATGAAGCTAATCTGAAGAAGCCTGGCTAGGTTCTTAGCAGTTTGTTTGCGAACGCTATCATTCAATGCCTCACCAATGTCAGTGCCATTCAACAAGGAAATATCGCCTCATAACGACGTTCTCGCAGCACTCTCACTAAGCAGTCATACATGCTAATCTTATATTATAAATAGACGATTCGCGAGTTGAGCGTGTTTAACAGAAAGCATTACTTACATCGTGCGCTAACTATTCATAATACTGAATTCAAGTCACGCAGCAAAATCTAAATCTCGTATTTCACAGTGGCCGCAGTTCAGTTACCCATTCCATTAATGCACTTCCATGAAAGCATAATTATAATGCAAATTTTCACAGAAATATTTCAATGGAATTAATTACAGGAGAAAGAACTTGATTATACGTGACTCCCTGAATATATTAGTTTTTAATATTAACTTCATACATTAAGATTTGTGATATATGAAAAAGTTAGATTTATCGAAATCTGAAACAAAGACTACATTAGTACACTCGAGTACAGAAACAATCAATGTTCAAAAAACATATGAAATCATCATTTGCATCATTGATAGTTAAAAAACAGGGAGGGATGCAACATCAGTCTGTCACATTCCACATATCACTACCTACACCATGTACTAATTGTACTGTTATTGTCGAATGAATGCGTAGATTTTGCACACAGCAGAAAAGCATATTTGTGTTGATTTTTTATTTGAATCTCGGAAAATAATACTCTGCGGTCCACAGTGTAATATTTGCGAATGATCGAATGAAAGTTCCAACACAAGCTAGTGTTTGCAAAACAACTATGGTTCAAACTAAGAACAATTTTGGATCTCGAGTCCAACAAATTTGAATAATATACTTCAGATCGATAATAACGAATTACAGATTTGAGTATTTTATCATTTGTTCTAAGGACAAAAATAGTAACTTGCTACTACTCCTGTGTGTTGCTTGACGTTGGCGCGCCATGTTAGTCAGTGAGATGGTTTGGTAAGTGTCGCCTAGTTGAATATACATATGCTGAACAGACTGACAGTTAAAATTACCTTCATAAATAAATCTTTAAGAGTTGAGAAAACTGTCTGAACTCAAATTTAATATATACTCCTAGATTCTCTTGATTTTAAAGATAATATATTTTAAATGAATTCTAGTGACAATTTAGTTGAGATTTATGTGTACCTGCTTGTTCTCACAATTTTAAAATCATTTTTTAAACGATTTTATTACTCGAAAGCAGAAGAAACCTTTGTTTACTTAAGAAAAGATAATAACAACATGTGTACTTAAATTAATGTTTGTCACATTCATTATCTAATTTGTTCCCTAAAACCTCGTGTCCACTTTCATTTTTTTCTTGAGCATTTGAGGGAGTTCAACGACAATGCAAAATTTTTTGTCTTGGTCATTGTTCGTTATGTGTAAGGCATTCTTGTCTAGTGCTAAACGTCACTTCGCGCAGTGATTGCTCCGTTCTCCGTGTATCTAACACCATGCCTAAGTCTTAACGTGAACCTAGCATCGTGCAAAGCTGAGACAAGATGCGCTGATTTCTGCCAAGCCTAATCTGCAAATTTTGCAAGTGTTTAATGAGGCGGACGTTCTCGAGGAAACATGCCTTCGTGACCAGGACGCACATCATATGACAGAACCAGTATACTGGATTTAGTCTTGCAACATTCACCTCCACAATATAGAACCACTAAATCAAATAACTTAACTATCAAACTCGAATAGAACTTAAATCCGTCGAATGTTAGATCGAGGTCCTAGATTCGTTAGGACATATGGCTTAGGGGATGTCATGTCTGAAATGAAGCCCGCCTTCTAAGAGACGTGGATCTTACCTTATTCCCAATGCGGACTACAACCAGTAAAGGATTTGATGGGAATAAAGCTATTTCCATGTCATCAATATGATTTCGTTTACCATGCTGTCCGCTGCGCACACTACAGTGAGGGCATTATCCCGTTCAACCATAAAATCTAAACACACATGCGTCGTGTTTGCCTTGCAACAAAGAAATTTCTATCGCTTCCGCGTCAATTGGGATGGGGATTGAATTTACGTACCCGCTCTGAATGTATAGCTCCTGTGATATCCCCTTCATTACGCTGGCTTTCTCGACGAACCTATACACGAGAGTCACCCACTTCGTTTGGTTGGTCTATAGCCTAAGAGTGTTCGAAATATATCCAACACAAATCTTTGGGCTATAATCTAACTCAACAAACCGAAAGTCTCGACCGCCCCACTTGCAACAAGCACGTTTATATGCTCAAGCTTGATGTGCCTTCGTGCTACATCGAACCCTAAAGCTTCTCCCTACCAAAGCGGCTCTCACTGACTTTTCTATCTGCTTAGGATTGGCTTTTGATGTAGCCATAGTGCATGCTAAAGGTTAATCGAATGATATGGGTTATTGAACATCTGACATCACCTGATATCACCCCGTAATTCGACTCGGCAACGGTTAGAATAAAGGACATAAAGGTATAGCCTTCAAAATGACACGAAAACACACATGAATGTTACGACTCGACTATGCCTATCTCGTATTACGACACCCTATGCGTCCTCCTCCCTTATTGGTCACATGCTAACTTAGTTGCGTAGTATTTACACATCCTGAAGGCATTTCCTTATAACGCACCCGTTTGAACCACTTTCTAATACGTTGTTTGTATCGGGATGGTGAGATTTCATATAAATGATCAATGAATCTAAGCAGCGCGCGCCGCAAGTTTCGTCTGCTTAGAATTCTCATCGCACTCCCGGAGACTTGATTGCTGTCAACTCTTCTCCATCCGCTTTAAGAGACTAAATAACTCTACGCCCCTAGAATCAGTACCTTTTCGGTAGCGCGATAACTCACAATCCTCCCTTCACAATCTGTGACCACCGAGTGATACATCAACCCCCCGATCTACTTAAGAAGTTCCTCCTGCTGCTCTGTTATGCAATAATACTATACAATAATTTATCCTAAAAACCGGGCAATAAAAAGATAAGTAACGACGCATCTGATAAAACGCATCAAATTAAATAAACGCTAGCCTAGAACGGTTAGGTGAATACTGGCTAAATCAAATTGCAATTTTGAAACCACTAAGTCTGTTCCTCTAATTGTGATGGCAAGCTTCTATCTCTTCGCTTCTGCAAGTATCTACCCACGTTCCTCCACCGTATGTTATATACACACACAATCAGTGACAGTTTCCTTTTACCGAGCGTCTGGGAATTGAAACACGAACTTCTTTCATATATTGATCTTCGATTATTCATTTTTATTGACCTTCTCTTATTCACCGCCGATAACTGATCCGGTCTCCCATCTCCACCAAATCTAAGCTGTTTAGATTTTTTGTTTCTTATTGCTCGTGATCGTAGCTGTCACTCTTACTATCTCAACTCTTCAAACACAGCGTCTCGTCCGCCGTGCTTAGAGTCATATACACAATTCACTGTGATGAATTCGAGTTTAATCATCTGTTATATTGTCATTTCCGGGACATATAAAAGCGCGAGTATTAGCGTTTAATGTATATCGTACAGCATTGCGGATAAAGAATTCAATAAAGTCTTAACATGCGACAACCATAGAATCATTAATTCTTGTTAACGTGAGTAGCAATAGCTCACATGACTATTTAAAAAAGCTAATCGCGGTAATTTTTGGATATTTGATGAAGACCTTCAGTTTAGTGGTCTGAACAATCATAGCAATCCACGACGTACCGTTTTAGAAAATATCTAATATTACTCTCATGTCCAATGCTGGTCACCGCAGCCAACGGCACAGCCCTCACAACCCTACTCTTACAGAACAACATGCACTTATCGTCACACACACAACCCTTAAATTACCCACGTGTCCACGCGGGTTAGATACCGAGACACGTTCAATAGAGAAGAAAATAATGCCTAAATCGTCGGCCTGTCTGTTGAAAATATAATTACCTGGCGCTGGCGCTGGCGGTGGCGCTGGCGGTGAGCGCGGCGCCCGCCGCCCCCGGGGACGCCCCGCCTGCGCGCTTCCAGCGCCGCAACCGCCTCGCCCACCGCGACATCCCGTGCTCCGAGGAGGACCGCCGCTGCTTCCAGCAGAAGAAGATCAGGTACTCGCGACACACGGGATACGCGCATTGATCCCGTAAGTGTAGTGCCGGGTTTTTATCGCGGGAGGTGGCGGTGTTCCTCCCAGAGGGAGGGTGAGAGCCGGCGCCGACCTTATACATCGCCTTGCGATGGGAATTTCCCTTCCAGGTGTCTCCCCCAGCGACGCACCGTCCCAGATAGCGACAAGCTCCCCACCGGTCTCTCGGCGTGAGTGGTGGTGTAGTGCAAGTTTGTGTACATGGTGAGGATAGGATAAGGAACGGGAAGGGAAGATCGCGCGCGGTCCGTGGCCCGTTTGTTAGGGTACTGCCCCGACATCCGCCTCATGTTGATCGGATAAGCCACGGAAAACCGCCGCCCAGACAGCGTCTGAATTCGACCAAAGCTATCTGACTAGTGTCCGGCATCGCAATTCGAATCCTAGGGCCTCTCGATGCCGCAGAGAGATGGCTGTTGACGCTGAGCTTTCGCAGCCAGTGTAAGTAACGTTCTAGACCAGAGGCCCAAAAGATCAGTACAGACATGTAAACAATTGCTTAGGATTTGCCGTATTGCGATCGGTATCATTCGTATTGCACTGCAGAACATTGTACAGGAAATCCCCAGCGCAAGGTTGTCTCTTTCGAAAAACTGCCCGGACTGAGATATCAATTTTCTGCACTGTAGATTCTTTCACTGTCTATTCTAGCAATTATTTTAATTAGAGCAGTTTCTTTAATGTAGTGTTGGTCATGAAAAACAACAGGGAGCGCAGTAAACATTAAAAACAAAAAATGTTTATACGTAAATTTATCATACGGTGTTGATTTAAAGCGCAAGTATAAATGATATTCAAATGTTATCACTGTGTTTGATGAGCCTCATTTTCTTATGATTCGCTACATGACGAATCTCCATTATAATACTTAAGTGCTCATTCATTATTATTTTGTCTTCTTCAGCCTTTGAACTTACAGTGACTTGCGTGTCTGTTGATGAGGTATTAAAACGATAACATTCGCTCACGTTTATTGTTACTGGATTCGTGGGGAATTTTTGCATGAGACCCCACTGTAAACACATCAGAGCTCTCCTCACTATTTTTGTCCAATTACTTATTTTACATTAAAAAGTCGTCAAAATAAAATTCGTTTATTTAATATTTCATGAAAATATTTGTGCAATAAATTAATGCTTGATTACTGTTTTGGCGTATTTTTCAAAAAATCTTATTGAATTAAGTTTGGTCGGACCATTATATCCGTAAGAAATATTTGGAGCAGCAAAAACGTTTAAATATGTATTTTGAAACGTTTAAAGTTGGTTTTGCAATGAACATTGAACAAAGGTTTTCAATAAACAATTAAAATTCTTGTAAAAGAACATGTGACACTATGGGCGCTCACATATCGTGTATCAGTGTCAGTAACCTCTTCATTAACTGGCATAACGCGTTCGGTTATAAACAAACTCAACTACTCAAAATTTTTGACGGGTTAACAATTTTCGCCAAGTAACGAGCGTGTACCAAATAATAAATTATGGCAGTTATGTGGGAGCAGTATCCCAGAGTGCGACTTTAGTTCACACGTTCACAATAATATCGGTTTACTCCCGATATGCCGATTGAGTTTGGTACATAATAGATGTAAATCTATGAATTGTTTAAACATGAGTGAAAAAAATGCGATCACATCTTGGCGCAGATCTCAAAATTTTAAACTTATAAAATTAGTTTTAATTTTTTAGTTTAAATATTTTAATTTTGTTAAAAGCATTTTATTATAGATAATTTACTTTACATATAATTTATATTATCTTCGTTATATATATACACATATATACACACACACACACATACATACACACATACTGCCTTAGAGAACTTAGCTATCGGGAACATTATTATTATTATTATTATTATTATTATTATTATTATTATTATTATTATCATCATCATTGCTCTTTCGCTTTCC
>BOPP01000140.1:1344894-1381272 GCA_017312745.1 Gryllus bimaculatus
AATGTCTTTAGTCTCGTAAGTGTAGTGCATGCTTCTATCGTGGGATTGGTCGCTTAGTGATTCCGAGTTCGTCTACTGCTGTGGTAATTATTTCCGTACGTGTAGTCCGTGCTACTTATAGCGGTAGGTAGTGGTGGTTTTTACTCCGCTCGGAGATGAGATCTGATGCCAGCCTACACGTCCGCTAGTGGGGGTTTCCCCAACCACGTATCTCCCACCAGCGGAGCACACTCTACTCTGTCGGGAGAAGCTCTAAGCTCCCGCCCAGTCTCCCGGCGTGTGTGGTAGTGTAGTGCATGTAAGGGTAAGTAAGGAGTGAGAAAAGAACTAGGAAAAGGAAGGAAAGATCGCGTACAGTCCGTGGCCCGTTTGTTAGGGTACTGCTCCGGCATTCGCCTCGTGTTGATCGGAGAAACCATGGAAATTAGAGCAGCCGGCCGGCAGAATTCTCCAAACAGCGGTGGAATTCGACCTGCCTAGAGCTAATGACACCGTCGGGATTTGAACCGTAAGACCCACCGTTCAGAGGCTCTGCAGTGACATCAGTTGATGCTCTAAGCCACCTTTATCGGCACTTCTTATTATTAACGATATTGTCTTATCGCAAGCGCTACGAAATTACTTACGGAGGTTCGTGTGTGCGTTATAGAGCGACAGGGGGGTATACAAAACTCCAAATTTGCGTTACGTAATGTATGGCCGGCCCCTAAGGTAGACATCTGTTCTTTTCTTGAATCGATACCCCTTTAAAATAATGATTCAGTTCGGCGATCTATTAAAGTTGTTTCTGCAACACGGCATGTATCAAGATCATATCACAAATAATTACACGTTAATAACTTAAAAATTAGAGAAAGTATATACAAAACGTTTTGAAAACGATTTATTAGGTTTGTGTTTTATTATTTTTAGCTCTTTCATTGTTTTTAATTTGATAAATAACAAATTTTCTGAAACAATGTAACGGATTCCCATTGCTAAAAAGTTCAAATTTTATTTATGGAAATGAAGTAAAATTTCAACAGACGACAGAATTTGTAATTTATTATTACATATTGTGAAAGATATTAAATATTGAAGAAAACTATTATTTAACACATTTTTAATATTCTTTTGTAATAAATAGATTCTTAATCTTCATTACACCGTTCACTCCTTGGAGCGTTTTTAATTATCGATCCCTAGCCCCCAATCGATCAGTGACCATTTAAAATTACATCGGCCTTTACTCCGATAACCTTTATCTGTCTAGCGTGCTCGTATGTGCACTCTGTACAAAGCTCAAACTTACACCTTAACAAATTGCAGAAATGCAATGAGAACTTCACGTTGTTTTCCATCTTATCCTATAAGGTGTCACCATGTGCATTTTAAAAGTTTGAGGAAGAAAAATTAATTACAAAATGGTGTAATGAATATTTTGTACAAAAGAATTCAGGGAGATAAAGGTGAAAGCAAGTAAATCCGTTCAAGGTTACGAGCTGGCAAGTGATGGAGACACTATCAGCCAATCGCGAGCTTCCGTATGTCTTAAACGTTTGGAATTGAAGCTCCCCTGGATGATAGTGTCCCCTTCCCTTCCCACCTCGTGACCGCGAAAGAACTTCGTGTTTCGATCGAAGTGTAGGGGCGAGCGACAAAAGACTGCAGCTAACGACAAACGACAGCGTCGGGGGACGAACGACTGCGACGAACGGTAGCTGCTAACATCGAGGAGCAATCGAACGACAGACGTTTACAGCAAAAATTACTTAGTTACCTTAGTTGAAATTCGTACTATGTATGAATTTAACATATTGAATGGTACGAGTTATTCTTTTATGATTGTGTTATGATTTTATAATCGTTGAAATTGATAGAAAGAAATTCAACACTTTTCTCGCCGAGATGCAACAAATTTCTGATTGAAGTATGCGTTCTGATGTAGTTCTGACAAAATTTCGATGTAGTTGCCACATAGTTCTCACAGTTCGGACATAGTTACGGCACACTTTCACACAACAGACATAGCTCCGACATAGTTGTGACATAATTCTAACACAGATCCGACATAGCTCCTACGTAGTTCTGCCATAGTTCTGACACAGCTCCGACATAGTTTCGGCATCGTTCCGACATAACTCCGATATAATTCTTACACAGCTCCGACATACCTCCGATGTAGTTCCGACATAGCTCCATCGTAGTTCCGACTTGACATAGCACCGGCATAGTTTCGACATGATTCGAACATAGTTCCGACATATGCTGGAATCTGACGTAGCTCCAATATTCATCTGACATACCTCCGACATCCATGTAATATTGTTCTAAAATAGCTTCATTGATATAGCTCCGACAGTCATCTGATGTAGCTCCGGCATTCATGTAACATGACTGTGACAGTTCCGATATTCATTTGCCATTCCTCCGACATTCATCTCACATAGCTCATACATTAATGTATCAGTTCCGATGTAGCTACATGTGAGATGGATGCTATTGGCTCACATGACATTCATGTGACATGGCTGTGTCATAGTTCCGACATTCATTCGCTTTAGCTCCGACGTTCATCTGTTACCGCTCCGACATTCATGTGACATGGCTGCTACATTGTTCCGACATTCATCTGTCATTGCTACGACATTCATCTGCTTTTACTACGACATTCATCTGGCATACCCCCGACATTCATGTGACAGTTCGGATGTAGCTCCGACATTCATGTGACACAGCTCCGACATTTATGTGGCATGGCTGTCGTGCTTTTACTCCAACATTCATCTGACATACCTGCGACATTCATGTGACAGTTTGGATGTAATTCCGACATTCATGTGACACAGCATCGACATTTATGTGCCATGGCTGTCGTGCTTTTACTCCGACATTCATCTGACATACCTGCGACATTCATGAGACAGTTTTAGATGTACTCCGACATTCATGTGACACAGCTTCGACCATTTATGTGCCGTGGCTGCCGTGCTTTTACTCCGACATTCATGTGACAGGTGGGATGTAGCGTGGCACAGCTCCGCCGCGGGTCTGATTGGTTTGGGCGGTGCGCAGGGCTGGTCGCGTCCGACCTGGCGCTGCGCCTGTACGCGCTGCGGTCTGCCGTCGCGCGTCGACTGCCCCGTGCGCGACCTGCGCGGCGACTGCGCGCCCCGCCGTGCGCCACCCCGAGCCGCAGAGCTTCTTAGACGAGCCGCTGACGCGCCTCCCGCCGCCGCCGCCGCGCCACCACGCCACGTTGCCGATGCGTTCGCGGCTATCGGGACGAGCCGCGTCTCGGTCAATTGGGCTGACGTTGCGGCCATCTTGCTGTAGAGCTGTACTGCGCTCAGCAAGATGCCGAAACGTCAGTACAATTGACCGAGACGCGGCTCATCCCGGATATCCAATGCATTCTTGGCTATCCAGGAAGCGCCGCGTCTCGTCTATTGTGCTGACGTTTCGGCCATCTTGCTGTGGCCTTCTTCAGAGCTGTACTGCTCCCCAGCAACATGGCCGAAAATCAGTACAATGACCGAGGCGCGGCTTCATCCCGGATAGCCATAGAATGCTCACTTGACTCGCGGCCGCGCGGAAAGCTACGAAACCCTCACGTTGTCAATGCTCGAAGAGTTGTATACAGCCCGCGATAAAAGATGTAGTTGAGCTAGACCGGCCAACCGGTTTTTTATGCTCTTCTGCGGGGGGGGCGACTCCACGATCACGGAACCACAACACGAACACTCCCGTATTGAAACAGCCAGTCCGGACGCTGTCCGCCATGTTGCATTGAAAGCGAGAAGTGTTTGGGAATTTTGAAATTGGCAAATTTCATCGGTGACCAACCGGAAATAACACAATGAAAGTGTAGTTGAAATAAAAGATGAAATATTTGTTTTGAAAAAAAAACGCTTCATATATTTTTCATTGACTTGTAACAATGTGACAATTTTGAAATTCGGATGCTGGCCTTTAAATTCCCGCCAATATGGCGACGTGTATAGTTTTGTGCAAACTGGTGCATGAAGCTTAATGGCTGAAGCCTGGCTAGGCTGCGCAATAGCTCACCCATGTCTTTCCATCTTGAATACTTTATCATAAACCATCAATGTTTTTAAACATCGGTGTTTTAAAGCTTACTTACCAGTCTCCAACTTTAAATTCGTACGCAGCAAAATCTTTATTTCACAGTGGCGCAGTTCAGTTAAACCCCTTTCCATTATGCACTTCCATGAAAAGCATAATTTCAACCGTTCAATAATTACAGGAGATGCTAATGTTACGTGACTCGCCTGTATATTATATATTAACTTCAACAAAATTGTGATTATGAAAAGTGTTCATTCACGAACACAAACATCGAGCACAAAACATCAATGTTCAAAAACATAGAATTCATCATATCGATGTTAAAAACATCGACATCGTTGTCACATTCCCACTCTGCACAACCATGTACAATTGCTGTTATTGTGTTCCAATAAACTCAATTTTGCACACTCACAGAAGCAATGTTGTTGATTTTTTATTTGATCTCGATTTATTTTCGTCAATGAATTTGAATGATGAATGAAAGTTCCAACAAAGCTAGGTTTTGCAACATTTGTAAACTAGACATTTTGGCTCCCGAGTTAAAGAAAAATTACTTAGATCGATAAACGAATTACAGATTTGAGTTTTTATCATTTCTAACAAAATAGTAACCTTGCTCTACTCTGTGCTGTTGGCTTACGTGGCGCGCCATGTAGATGAATGGTTTTGGTAATGTGTCGCCTAGTTGAATTACGTGATGCAGTTTTCACGTAAAATTTCCCATGAAACTATCTTTACGAGAAACTGCTGAGTGAGATGATATTCTCTTAGATTCGATTAGATTTATTAATAATTCTGCAATTAAGTTTGAGAACGTGGTGGCCGAATACACTAACTTAACATTGCTAAACTTAACAACTTTACAAAATCTACAAACTTTACAAATTAACGTGAACATTTCACCGTGAACATTTTATTTAGGTTCCCTAAACCTCTTCAATGAATGTGAATGTTTGATGGTTGAGTTTGAGTCACGCCGCATGTTGCCTTCGTTGCATCTGTCAACGAGTAACTGGCCTGATTCGGGGCATCCTAATGATGGAATAGCGGGATCTCGGGGTTGCTGACCTGGAGGTACATCACTGAAGAACGTATCTGCTCCTAATAACATGTCAATAGGCTTCGGTCGAATGAAACACGGTGAAGAGACGCTACTTTGTGACTGACAGTCATGGGGTGGGAATAAAGTTTGATTCTCACGTACAGTTGCTCGTTGGCCAAAGTTTCAACATAAATCAACCCATGCGTCAAATTCTAATCCTTCCGCGTCAATTGGGATTGAATTTCATTGAACGCTCTGTATAGCTCTGGTAGATATTCCTGTCTCACTATAAGTGCTTCGAGTTGTGCCTCATTTGAAATATATAAATTTGATAAATACAAACGATCTGATTGAAGTCTTTTCTCAATTGATGTGCGTTGTACTACCAAAGGTCTCTTCACGGCCTCCTTCATTGCTAGGTCGGTTGATGTAGCAGAAATGAACACTGAATTCACAAACACAATGGCAGCGTGATAACAATAACTAAATAACACAAACACAATATGCATAGCATCTATTAAATACTATGATCAGCAATGTACAACTGTATACATAATCAAAACACGTAACACTTTTAAAACCCTTGATGAGTACATTTTAAATATTGCATTGACGCATTTGCCGAATGACTAGCTAAGACATTCCAAGAGGTAGTACACTTACAATGATAGGCCGATTAAAATATGTGGCAAACATCAAATTGATTTTAAAACGAAAACGAACACAAAAGGTAAGTAAATGTGAGTGACATGAGAAATATAGAAAATATTTTTAGTAGTAGCAGCAGCAGCAGCGGCGGCGCTGGATTTGAAACTGCACAAGGCAGACGTTAAATCCCGAAGACACCAGACTCCCTCACACGTACTTAAAAATACTGGTTCAATATCCGGTCGGGAGGACCAATCAATATGTGCATCTTGGAATTAATACAATAAAACTTGCGATCTAAGAAAGAAAATGGAAACAAAACAGTGATAAAACTACTATACTATATACAAAATGCGTGCCGGGCCCGAGCTGTGAATTACTAATAAAAGAAAACTAAATCTAAAACTTAATTAGTAATTTACAAATGACAGCTTATAAAATTGATTGACATAACTAAAATGACCAAAAGTTCCATAATCCAATCACCAAATCCTAATGATGATGAGAACAGTTCAATTCAATTAACGCGATTGCATTGCTTAGAATGAACTTGAAATGCTTGGCTCGGCACCTCGGAGGCAGAAACAGGTACCTGCTATTTGAAGGCGCTGAGCTCGTCCCGATTGTTGCTGGGGCTTAGCACTTGCTGCGTGGAGGTCGATGAACACGTACAGTGCGCCTCTGAGCGAATGCTCCAAGTCCCTGGACACGATGACCAGGCAATGCGTGCTGTCGTGGTCCAATTTATGAGATGTGGGACGCCTTAGCCCTAAGGGCCCCTTCCCACGTGCAGCGGGCGTGCGCTGCTGCGGCAAGCGGTGGCGGGCTCGCGCTACGCGAAGCGGAGAAGGGCGTACACGCCACCGCTAGCAGAATACAGCTTTAAATGAGAGCCTTTCCACTGCGCCACGGCCGCAGCGCAGAGCTGCTCTTTATACCTGCTTCGGTCCCTTTGTCCGTCGTCGCTGGAGGGTCGGCGAAGAGCCCTGCCGATTGACGTCCGCGCGCTGCCGTGGCGGCGTGGGAAGGCGTCCTAAGTGAATGCCGGGATGGGCAACCTTATCCCTGACTAACGGCGATGTGGGCAGCCTGTAGCCCTGAATGATGCTCTCAACTCTCCATTCTACTCTATATCGTCTCGTGTATGTCATGTCATGTCTGATTGCCTTATCTGCTGGGGCACGGTGGTACACACAAATATATAGAACCTCTCCCTGCCGCGGGGGTGGCTACTTCGAGGCGTGGCGGAGGGGGCTGGTCTAAGGGCGGCTTCCCACGGCGCGGCCGCGGCGCACTTCCTTCAAGGAGCAGAGCTCTTCCGACGCAGCCAGTGGAAGGGGGTGGGGTCTGGAGGGGTAGGTTTCGCCGACCCTCCGACGACGACGAACAAAGGGACCGGAGGAGGTAGAACGCTGCGGCCGCGGCGCAGTGGGAAGGCTCCCATTTAAAGCTGTTCTGCTAGCGGTGGCGCGTGGCCCCTCCTCCGCTTCTCGTAGCTGGAGTTCGGCGTCGGATGCCGCAGCAGCCGCCACCCGCTGCACGTGGGAAGGGCTCCTTTCAAACCAATGCTCTGCTACGCGCCGCGCTGCTGCGCGCCGCGCTGCGGCCGCGTCGTGGGAAGGGGCCTTAAAGTGGAGGGGGGCTCTCTGGGGCTCCGCGGGAAAGGGCGGCCGAAACCTCTGAGACGACGGGCAGGGCCGCGCGGTGCACTTACAGCCGAGCCGCTGGCTGGGGGTGGTCGTTCTTCGCGAAAGGCGCAAACAAGCTGTCGTAAACCGCACTTGCCAAACAAGCGTTTTGAAGGGCGCCGCGCTGCGCTTCCGATCAACGCGGCTCGTAGCAGAGCATTGGTTTAAATGGAGGTCTTCCCGCGTGCGTCGGGTTGGCGCCGCTGCGGCAAGCGGCGGCGGACTCTCGCTACGCGAAGCGCAGGAGGGCGTACGCGCCACCGCTAGCAGAACACCGCTTTAAATGGCGGTCTTCCCACTGCGGCCGCCGGTCGCTGCGTTTTACCTGCTGCGGTTCCTTTGTTCGTCGTCGCCGGAGGGTCGGCGGAACCTACCCCTGCAGAACCCACCCTCCTTCCACGGCGGGCGGCGGTGCGGCCGTGGCTGCAGCGGTGGCGGCGTCGGAAGGGCTCTGCTGCTTGACGGAAGCGCGGCGCCGTGGCGACGTGGGAAGGCGCCCTAAGGGGGTGGCAGGCCGGCGGTGCGTTGGGTGTCAAAGAGACGGATCACTGCAGCATTCTCAGACAAAGAGAAAGAGCGGACGCCGGGAAGAACGGGTGGCGCGTCCCGACGGCCGCGCAGAGAGGGGGGGGAGGCGCGGGCGGCTGTAGTGCCACGAGCGTGCGTAAACAATGGCCAAACCAAAGGAATAATCTCAAAGCAACCACATAAAAATGATGATTTTTTATCCCTCAAAACGTATGCAAACCTTTCACGTCGTGAACAAGTTACCATTTCACGTATTAGATCAGGTTATACCAAATTTTACCATAGCTATTACTGAAGACAAACAAAAAAACCTGGGTAATTCAGAGTGATTCCAGAAATTATTTCTGGCAAACTCGGGACAACGCTCCTTATCATTCCTTGATTTTGAATAAGACATCGAATTCAGACAACGCAAGTCAGAAGTATGTGATTGGCAGCAGAAGAATGGAATTAATTACGATCCATCCCTGACCAGAGCAAAATTACTTCAAATTTGTAGAATTCACGCCAGCCCACGAAAGCAGTACGAATTAGACGAAATTGCGAAAGCAATGGGTCACAGAGAGATTCGTTTGCCTCCCTATCATTGCGCCTGTAATCCAATTGAAAAGATATGGGCGCAAGCGATAGGATATCATACAGGAGAGATACAACTAGAGTGCGCGTGAACATACTGCGCAGGTTTCAACATGCGGTGGCCGCAAGTCACGTGACTTTGGGACACCGGTAGTTTGTTTTGCGTTGTATTGTGTGTACCTTTGCGTGCTGTTTGTTATTTCTGGAGTTACAGCGTAATTATTTGGGGGCCATGTGGAGATTTGCTTACTGCAAACGATCCACACGTGTTTGAGCTTTGTTAAGAACCATGATTCAGTATTGTTGTTTTGGCTGCAACGTGCATTGAACTGCGTCCTGAACTGTGCATTGAGGTGTCAATTGACCATATGTACTTGCCATCAGTAGACAATCTTGAAACTAGATTGTCTCCCTACGTTGTGGACATTGTAACGTATATTGGAGGATTTGTAGTAAAAAAGTTGAAAATGTCACTTGCTTGTGTTGACTGTAAGATTTGCCGGACTGATAGTGATTAAGGACCATATTCCTTCATTCAGAGGAAGGATGATCATGGGCTGAAATACCCTTCTGCAGATGTAAAAATCTGCAAAAGAGCAGAAGTAGAAGTAAGAATACTTCAAGGGAGAGGTGACATTTTTAAAAGGGCAGCTTACACTACATTTGTAAATAGATGTTTGAGAGAATTTGTAAATAACTCCGTTTTTTGTAATTTAACTTATCATATAACTAGTCAAGAGGCCATGATGTATTTGATTCAGGCAATATTATTTAAATATATTGAAATTAAATTAAAACATAGAAAGTGAAAGACTCAAATTTTCCATAAAAATAGAATTAGATCAGTTAATAATAAAATGATTTCATTTAGAGGGCATTAATGTGTGTGTGCATTTATTGGTTTAGTAGTATATATTATGTATTTACTGATGTAAGTTATGTTTGTACGAGTTTGTTGGTAGTGTTAGTAGTATGTTACTGGTCATAGTTTGTATGATTGTAAGTATTTGATTTTTATTAGTAAATTCTTTGAAAATTATGTATTTCAGCTTCCGGGTCAAAGACCCCCATTTCGATCAGTTTTTTCTCCATTTTCACTGATCCGTTGAGCAAATGCTGAGATGGACCCTTGATTTGCTTCTGGACGTAAATGTAGCTTCACTATGCGCACGTTTTGTTGAACACTCCTTTTGCTTGTAGTGGTAGGAGTAAAACCAAACAATGTTATGTAATACCAAAAAAATAAAATAAAACCTGCAGTTTGTTTATCGATACAAATAAGTTTTGTATAACTTTGAAAGATTAAAATGTCTAATGTCTGTAGTTGAAATGTTGGGAAGAGATTTATGAGCTCAAGAAAATGTGTGCAAATGGTACTTCTCCCCTCGTATGTCACATACAGTATTTACTGTTTTTGACTAAATAAATCAGAATAAAAGTTTGTTTTCCCCCTCTACAAATCCTTGAAATATTTTGATGACTTGCTGTTATATGTCTGATGTGGATTATCAATAGCAGAATGTCTAGCATTAAGTAGTCACAGAAACTTGGATTAGTGACTCCCATGGGGTTAATTTATTTTAACAATTTTTTATTTATTGTCCTTCTTTTCCCATATGTATAGAGCTTGGTAAAACAGGTGTAGTGGGGGATACGCGGTTGAGAGTGACAATTTGGACAGAAATCGGAATTTTCATGTACTTAATTTAAATAAAGCAAGAATAACTTCAAGAAACTTTTCTGCTTATAAGCAGCATTCTTAGGACTGTGTATGAGAAAATAACGCTAGAGTGAAGCCATGTTAGATGACGTATTAAAAGAAATTCATTTAGTACGAGCCCAAGGTGTTGTAGCAGATGCCTCCCTATTACTCGCGCAACTTTTCTGAACGATGACTTGCTTCCTTCCTCTTGCACAATAAAACAGATGAAGGCAAAAGCTCGAGCGAGCACTGACGACAACTTCCAAAACATCTCACTGGCGCAATAAGAAACATTTTCTTTATGAAGACGAGAACTCTATCTGTTATTTTCTTGCCAAAATCTAAAGAAATGACCCGAAGAAGGTAAAGATCTATTCACAGGAGATACCTCGAACTCCTGCATAAAGTTAGAAACGCAAAATATGAGACGTTACGAAGGCGTGACTGATTCTCCAGAGATTGGCATTGCTTCATAAAATCTAGTGGCTGATTTCTTTACTAATACCCCCACTATACCCGCATTTCTTCAATCCATCGTTCAAGAAAAGTTGCGCTAGTAATAGCTGTCCCAAAGTTTGTTGCTGGTCTGACGTTTTTCTCAGAATTTATAAAATGTCTCTAATTCCGTTCTTTACTCATTCACTTGTAGTTTAAATAGAAAATTGTATTGCAATTGTGTCAATAACTAATATTGAAACAAAAATATGACTTCCAACAATTTTTGTTTGTTGTTTTAAAAACTTGTCAGAAATATTTCTTCTAATTGTTCTCATCTTCTGGAGATAGGGAGGTGTTAAGACCCTTTCTTAGAAATTCCTAATGATGGGTTTAACGGAGAGAGAGAAAATAGAGTAGTAACCAGAAATTTGGCAACAAAGAAAAAATATGCTCCCTCTCTCTCTGCGCGACCACTGGACTTTCTATCGTCGGTACATCCTAAACAATGCCACCTAAAACGTCTGGGTGGCAAACACCACACAATTCATTAAACGACTTTGGTTGGTCAAGGGTAAGTGACGTCGTGCATCCACCATGCTCTATAGTTATACGACCGCGTGAGCACAGCAACGAGCGCACGGGGACAACACCAAGCAAATGAATGTAATACATCAAGGCAAGCTGTTTAACTCAGAGATATATACTAGGATTTCGAGTCCCGGTCGGGGCAACCAATTCTTTGAACAGATTTAATTACTAGGATTTATTTAACCACGCTCTTGACGATATATCACGACGATTATATCGACGTGATGTATCACGTGTTCACGATTTCATCCAATCGAGAGTTTATATCGTTCAAGCTCTCGATTGGATGAAATCGCAACAGCTGCTTTACGTTAAGCGACGTTAAGTGCATGGCTATCGTACCTGCCAATCTGTCATAGACAACCCATTTTATGTTTCTACCAGTAGAACCCTTGTAAGTATTTCACTGACTAGCGGCCACATAGTAACAGTACATTGTTTTGACTTCGGACTTATCAGTTTTTGATGTTCGCGAATCCACAAGGAATAGCCTGATATACCTTTGTAAGTACCTCTCAATTTTTGAGTAAATTTTGACACAGATGAAGTCTAAATGTTTGCTGTACTTTCTGACAGTTTGAAAAGGCATGTTGTAGTATTGTACTTTTTCGTTCAAACTTGTTTTTTAGCCTGCAGACAAATTTTAGTTAGTTTTTTGTCTAAAAATATAATGAAGTTAAATAGGTAACATTTAACTTCATGAAACTAAATTTACTATCTTGAATCTTCATCTGTGCCTGCAGAAAACGGTGTCAAATTGCATTTTTATAGTGAAAATTCTAATATGCCAGTTAAATCTTTCGCAACCAAATATGGAATACTTGCCATTCCTGGGTGTTAGTGTATTATTAATTGATGCACGTGTTTATGATTTCCCTGTTGGCACCAGTATTTGATGAAAAAAAAACTCTTGGGGTTGCGCCTTTGATAAAAAAGAATGAATGGCTGCTGTGAAGAGGGGCTGCTAGGCCCATCCAAAAATTCTCAATTTCACTCAGTTGAACTAGAATAATTGGTAAAGCTTTAAATTGAAGCTATTGACACTTAGAAAATATACTAATACAGAAAAACGTAGATGTGATGGAACTCAAAGATGCCAAGTTATGTTAAAGAAATTTATGCGAGAAAGCATTTTCTATTTGGCTGAACCATTTTCAAAGATTTTATTGTGCTAGAAAGATAATTCATCTTTACAATGAATATCATTATGTGCAGCAATACGTTTTTAATGTAACCTAATTATATTCTGAATTTCACAAGAATTTGTATGTGGGAAGCCCAATGCGAAGTAGT
Organism: Gryllus bimaculatus; assembly: GCA_017312745.1. Taxonomy (NCBI): domain Eukaryota; kingdom Metazoa; phylum Arthropoda; class Insecta; order Orthoptera; family Gryllidae; genus Gryllus; species Gryllus bimaculatus. Next base: position 1,357,469 of record BOPP01000140.1, read on the forward strand.
GTTATGTAATAGTGGCTAAAAGTGACCCTGAATATATTTTCACCAATCCTTTTTAATCCTTCAGTGCTGAATGTCATGCATGATCCACTCCGTTTTGCAAAGAGGCACAATACCTTGAAGTCGGAAACTTTCCTCTGTTTGGCAGGTGGCATGTTATGTGGAAATGGGAGGTTGTCACATCGGTGCACTAGGCTTGCTGCCTACCATCGTGCTGGTGCACATTCCCTCTTTCTCTTCTCCCATGTTGGAGTGCTACCTCCCCCAACCCAGACCCTGCGTTGAAGGGTTAAGGGGTGATATACTTGTTTTGGGATCAATATGGGCAATTACCTTTAATGCTAAATTTCTTTCATAATTTTTATTCCGTCTAATACTTCTAGAATTAATTTCTCTATTTTTTGTTTTACACTTCATTTTCTTTCAGTGAAGATATTCATATAGATACCCATCTTCATGTAACTGTTTACTTTTGTTCTTTTCAGTTATTATTTATGTTTGTCACTTAATTTTGTTGTATGTACAAACAGTGGATATGTAATGCCACAATGAGCTCAATCTTATTATTTAGGTCCAGCAGTGTGTGCAAAATGCCATCAAATAAAGTAAAATATACTCTGATACTTTTTGTCTTGTCGTTTTAGTACTAGCTTTCATTATGTCAGAGGTCCACCATTCTGTACTTGATCAATATAGCTGCATAAAAAATTAAGAATTTGATTCATTTCAGTGCTTTCTAACATGGCAGGACCAGTGTTATCTGTAAGCTGGAGAGACCACTCCAGTGAACTTGGTACAATGTACAAAAGTTTGTTGGCAAACAATTTTTTGGTGGATTGCACTCTGTCTGCTGAGGGTCGGAGCCTAAGAGCTCATAGGCTGGTTTTATCTGCTTGCAGCCCATACTTTCATGTGAGTGAAATCCAAATTACATTTTGTCTATTTTTTCTCTACTATGCTTTTATTTTACCTTTACATTCACGTAGGGAAAGGGAGTTATTTTAAGTGTAATATTGTCTTGAGCTACGAAACTGCTTTCTTCTGGGCTCTTGGTATTTGTGCTAGGATAATTTTTTTTTTTTTTTAATTACCAGTTCTTACTGACAATGTATGCTGAGTAAACCACGTGTGTATTGTGCAATGCGTACACTTCTTTCAATTTTTTTGTATGTACTTCATCAAGTCAACCCAAACTTAACATTATATGAACGTGCTATTCTCAAGTGGTAAATTATTGATATTAGAGAACACATTTTTTCAACTTAGGCTTTTGTCCTTTCTTAGCCACAACTTCCAACATTTATTTTATGTATTTGCAGGCAACATTTACTGAGATTCACCTGAAGCAAGGTACATAGAATTTTGTAAAATGTGTAATAAAAAAATAGGTTTGAAATATTTTTGTAAAAGAAATGAAAGTTTTAGTTGGGAAATAGCGAACCTTGTTAATTATTTAACTGACATGAACATGGTAATAATTTTTGAAGTGTATGCTGATGGAAGTTAATGTAAAATATCTTTTTGTTACATTTTTTTCAATCTGAAGGTTTCTTTAATCCTGTTGTCTCTTCGTTTTTGAATAAGTAATTGGAATCATTTGAAGTGTATCATCATCGTGTGTCAGCCCTTTCTTCTAGACCTGTCAGGTGGTGGAAAGTGTGGTGTTTTGCTGCAGTGTATCTATGCAATGAGACAATATTTAAAAGATAAAGGTTTTATATTTATACTGCAATGTATGCAACTCTGCCCCTGGCAGGTATCGGCTGTTGACTGTTTCATCCAATTGAGAGCTTCAACATCAAGGCTCCAAATCCAGGCTCCTGATTTAATGAAACTCTCAACAACTGATACTTGGCAGGGGCAGTGTTGTAAAAATTGCAGTATACAATGTGTCAAATCACTGGCTCGGTTTTGAAAAGGCAGACTCGTATTGTTTATTTTCGCTCTGTTAATGCACACATGGAAAATCAGGAAATTAAGTCAGTTCCTCTGGCCCACGGAAAATGTTGGGCAATTGTTCGTTAGCACCTGGAAAAATTAATTAGTAATGAAATTGTAGTAAAAAAATTAAGTCCTATATGAGTAATTATTATTCAAAATTTGGTTTACTGTTTAGTTTTGAAAATGAATTTAATTTAATTTTAAATCACATGCTCAAATTGTATTAAAAATTTAAAATTTTACTTTTTTCATGAAATATTCCTGTTAGGAAATAAGAAATGTAGAAAATTAGCTGTATACATAAAATTTTCGTTTCTAAGGAATGTGCAAAAGTCAGAGTATTGGAAACTTCTAATTTGCAATAGTGCTGTGTAAGGAATAAAGAAAATAGTGAATGGTTTTTAATTACCTAAAATACTGGATATAAATATATACCGTATTGTATGTTGTGCAGCTGAAGTAGTTGATCTGCAATAATTTGTTTATGTTTATATCTTCATTATTGTTTTTTACTTTCTGTAAATCTTTGCTATTAAGATTTTAATTTCGGTTTTCTAAAATTAGAAATCACAAAGTGCGTTCTTGATGATAATGAAGAAAATTGTAGCTATTAAAGGGCATGATTCTTCAGCAGTATCATAAGCAACATTTTTTTATTGACATGTCACGTCATCTACATAGACTCCTTGTGTTTTTCGTACAGATGCTGTTTCAAGAGGAGACTGGAAAGCATCCGTTTGTCATCCTCTTAAATGCAACATTTGAATCACTGAAAGCTGTGATTGATTTTGTGTACAGAGGGGAGGCTCAAATTCCGGAAGGCAATTTGAAATCTTTTCTGACTCTGGCTCAGTCCCTACAAATCAAGGGCCTAAATGCTTTTACTCAGGACTGTGTATGTAAATGAAAAAACAATATAAATTTAGAAATTTTGACTTCAAAAAACTTAACTAATGTAAGTTTGGTTGCTTTTAGAACAATCAGAAGAGATCCAGAAATACGGCAGGAAATATTCCTCGTGGACCATCTGAGGATAATCAAGACACCTGTGGAGTTCAGTGTGTTGGTGTTAGCCAGAAGAACAGCTCTGAGAACTTTCCTCAGCACCGCCCTGACCATTCAGATTTCCACTTAGACACGGTGGACACAACTCTTCCGTTCCCTTTGAAGCATTTAATGCCTCAAGTGATGAAGTGCAGTCAGAGTCTGTGATCACACCACCCACACCTGTGAGAGGCAATGAGGTGTCTGCAGACACAGAAATCACTGTAAAAGAAGAACCTTTGTTTTCTGCATTTTCTGAGACAGTAAACAAGAGATTGGATAACGCGAAAAGAAATGAAGCCATGTCTGACAGTTTTATAAGTGTAATGGGCAGAGGAACTTCTTTTATGTTTGGAGAACAAGATTTGAACCAACATTCATGTAAGTAAACTACCATATTTACCTGATTGTAAGCAGACAGTTTTTACCATTTTTGTATTTCAAAAATCGACCCTCAGCTTAAAATCGGTATCATTGTGTTGCTACAACATAACTTACCCCAGATATCTGTAAAGATATCTATTTTTCGTTGGCCATGCTGCCAACACTGTAGAAAGTGGGGATTGCCACCCAAATGAAGCCACTACATGTATTAATTTGAATTATATAATTGATTTAAATTCGGAGTGACAGTTGGGGTAAAGCGGTGTTGATTTACACACGACACACAAGTGATTCCGGCCACCAAGCCTGGGAGCAACCCCAGCAGTCATTCTTTTTCAGTGATCTTGGGCTAGTCTGTCGCAAGTGTGTACTAGGATAGAAGGCACCTGGAAGAGTGTTCCTAGAGAAGTTGTTGCTAGGGCTTTTAAAAAGTTTTAATCTCAAATTCCCTTGATGACTGTAAAGATGACTTCCTTTTCATGGGCAAAAGTGATTAAGAGTCAAGTGAAGAATCTAAGTAGTGAAGGCCTCTTAGTGGGTGATCTCTAAATTTTTTTTTTCCCCCTGTTATTTTTTTGTTCATTATTTCTTACGGTCAGCTTACAATTAGTGTTGCATATAAACGAGTAAATACAGTAAGTATCCCAGTATATACAGTTGCATTTCACAAAATCCTGTCTAAACAGAACAATGAATTGAATCTATTTTGTCTAAATAATTTTTGAGATTTTAGCAGTGTTAAATGAAGTGTTTGAAAGTCAAACTACTTTTTCTTAACATTTTTAATAGTTAAACATGTTCATAAATGACATATTTTATATATCAGTTGTATACGTGAAGACGTTGAAACATTGTTTTAAAAAATGTTTACTTTGATATTTACTTATTATATCTTCTTTCATGACAATTATTAGTAGGCAGATATGTTGTTCCCCATGACTTTCTTTTGTAGAAGTAATTGGCTTAGTATTTATTCAGTATGTAGTTATTTTAAGTTTTGATTAACATTAGATTTTAATTAGAATTTTTTAAGACTTATATTTTTGATTATTGTTATTAGTTTGTTGTTCATTACCTGCATATACTTGCAATAATTGTTAATTAATTACCATTAATTTTCCCAACAGTCATGAAAACGTAGTTATAATTTATTTTGAAGTTATGTTTAAGGTAGTGTCTTTTTTCACTTCTGTCATGAACCATTCATATAAGTATCAATTGGCATAAATATAAGTATTGGCATAAGTAATGGAAAATGTCTAAAAACATAAAATCAAAAAGGATGTATGTACAAATATTATATCTAATAAGTTTCAGCTTACATACACAATTCCTAAAAGACAATATATATGTCACAGCTAATGGCTGAATTGACTAATTTGTGAATTTACTGTTTAATTGTTTACATTATCCAAAAGGAATGCATAGTCACTAAAATAGGAACAGCTTTGAAGCATACTCTCAACTTCAGCTCAATGAAGGTGAGATATGTTAGTGTCAAGGAATAACATATACCATATTATAAACAGAGATTAGACAGTGAGAAATTAATAATGTTAGTGAGACAAGGTGTATCGTTCCGAGTTCCATATGTTTCTCATAAAGTTTGCTCTTTCACAAATAGTTGACAACTGAACTTCAGGTGCACAACACTTTTCCACTTCACGCTTACCCATAGAATTCTTCCAGAAATTCACATGAGTTGACAGCAATATCTTAATAAAAAAAGCGGCAAAGAAAAAAGTAAGTCTGGTGATTTTGTGGAAAGATGTTCATAAAATCTTTCTTTGTAGAAAACCATTTACCAGAGAGAGAGTACGGAGAATATGAAACAGTAAATTTTGCACGAAGTTCTAATATTAATCCCTCAAAATGTATTTTTCATTAAAATAAATGAATATGAACTACTAAATAGCACTTGATATAGAAACAATAGAAAGATACTAGGTGTTGGATTTCTTCCATCTCATGATTGTGATATATTGCATCATGTGTCCATGATCAGTTGCAGGATTCTGTGGGAAATACTTTGGTCAAAGCAACATCCCATATTGTTTCATTGATGCACGTGATTCGATTCCAAATGATTACAATGATCCAAATGAATATTGATTGATCACAAATATTTGTGGCTGGAATCATTGTTCATTATTTGATTGTCGTACTAATCTAGTGATCTCTGAACTTTTTAATCCAGTTCACTAGTTTGGCACTTGGACTTAGAGTTGCAGAGGTGGTACAAGCTAGTTTTCTTGAAGCGAACTAGATTATTTCAATCACAAAGAAAGTGTTTGTGAAAGCTCCTTTGCATGATCACATTTGTAGATAACTACTAGCTTAGTGCAGCACCTGAGCCTGTACTAACACGATGAGAGACATGGTTGTAGACTGTACACGTTTATAGTGCACATTATTAGGACTATTGTTGTTTCCTTTTTCTGGGGACTCTATTGTAGTGGTAGCGATGCACAGGGAGTATCCACAGGGAGCTAGTGTCACTTGCAATATTGCATTCATAATCAACAATTTCTGCTGGATTGCCGATTGTGTAACTCGTCGAGAAGCTGTGGATGTGTCTTTGAAGGAGTCGATGGATATTGCTAGAAAAGTCAAGATTAAAATAAAGGCTGTGGGAGATGATGTTGGGGAGAAAGTGTTTAACAAGTTCGGTGCAATATTTATTTATTAAACAAAATTAATGGGTGATACCCTTTACATGCTAAAAATACAAATTCAAAAAGAATTATCAGAGTAAATCATTGTAGATACATATAAAATATCAAAAATATCTCATAGGCAGAAAGTAGTACAAACATAAGTGCAAAAGAATGAAAATAAATGTAAATACAAGCTTATAAATTTCACATAATCAGAACTAATTAAGATGTTTATTCAAAATACCTTGAAAGGCATTATTTCCAATTACAAAATATAGTCAGCACCTAAGCTATTCGCCAAACCAAAAATGTGATTTATCGTCTCATTAGCTCATCGGTCTCAAAATTCGTCTCAAAAAACGTTCTCTTATCGTCTTCAACACAAAAAAAAAAAAAAAAAAAATGGCACTGTCTATTTATCCAAAAAATTCACATAGCGAAATCACCCACTGATTTGTTCTTCATCGAGGGTATTTATTAAGATCTAGATCTTTTCTGCTGGCATAAACCATTTGTATACAATTAAACTATACTGATTATCAAAAAGAAAAATAATGTTTATTTTAACAAACCAGTGATATATAATGAATTAGTTTACATTTGTATTGTATAATTTTTTTGAAAAACTTAATGTTTGTGAGAAATAATGTACTTCTGCTTCCGGGTCAATGACACACACCTCAATCAGATTTTTGTCCAGTTTCTCTGATCCATTGAACAAATGCTGAGTTGGCCCCTGGTACTGCTTCTGGACGTAAATGTAGCGTCACTATGCGCACGTTTTGTTGAACTCTCCTTTTGCTTGTAATGGTAAGAGTAGAAGGTAAGCGACAAGTTGGCTATTTTGTTTTAGCACATGCCACAAAAATCATACTTGCAATTTGTATCTCGAGCAAATAAGTTTCTATTACTCAAAAAACAAAAATGGACTAATTTTTCAAATATCGCTAATCTGCCGATTTTTAAAATTTATTTTATTTATTTATGTTAAACTTTTTACTCATCTTTCAACCTGATATATTAGTTAAAATGACGGGAAGGGATTCTGTAACTCAAGAAAACGTGTGCAGATAATCTTTTACCCCCTACGTCACATACAGTTTTTACTGTTTTTTGACTGAATAAATCTAAATCTAGAAAAATGACATTATGATTGTCTGGGGCAGTAGTCAGGTGAATTATATGGGCCAAAATCTGTAGGAACTTTTGTTTAACTCATTCAATGGCTGATATACTCAATTTTTATATAGGTTCCAAACAGGTGATGCATATTCAAGAATTGGTCTAACAAGTGCTCGATAAAGAACCAAAAGGGTCACAGCAGATTAAAACTGCATAGAGTTCCTCAAGACCATACTCAATATTTTCAGTGCCTTAAAAAAAATATGTGGAATATGATTCCCAAAAGTCAGCTTACCATTAAACATGACTTCGAGGTCACTTATATAATCGTTTCTTCTTCAATTCTTTAATATGATATTTATTTATTTATCACGCCAATCGGCTTTATCTGTTTATGTTATAATACAATTTGCAGTTATAATATATTAATTAATTGCACACTGAATGAATACAGTAATCTGTAGAAATACAATACTTTATCTATCAAATTTAATGTTTTTCACCTTTGATAAAAATGTAGATGTAGAACCTCCAAAAAAATTGATTTCTGAACAGTACTTATTTACCAGGCTAACTATCCTGTTTTTAGGGCCTCGACAAAAACAAAATTCCACATTATTGTTTAATTCCTTTTTCTAGTAAATGGCATAACAAAGCATTTCCCCACATTTAGCCTCAAATCATTTTCCCTACACCATATCTGCCTATTGCAAAGATCTCGCGGGAGAAAGCAACATCATCATTGTTAATAACCATATACAATTTCGCTTCATCCGCATAAAGTAGACGTTGATTTTTGGACATATCCCGTGGTAGGTCATTTATAAAAAGATTGAACAATAGGGACCCAAAATGCTAACCTTGCGGAACTCCACTAGTTCCATCAAATATACCCGCTGAATACCCTTTATTACAAACAAGTTGCTTTCTGTTCATCAGATATTTACCAACACAATTTAGCAAAGTTCCTCCTATTCCAAGCTCCCTTAATTGCGCAAGTAAGATAACAGGGTTCATGCAATCAAAGGCCTTTGAAAAATCAGTTTAAATCACATGTAGTTGTGCTCCAAAGCACCTAATTTGTGACCGTAGATCTATTAGGAATAAAACTATGTTGCACAGGTGATATAAATGTCTTTAAATCTCATAATAAGTTACCGAATATAAGTTTCTCAAAAATCTTAGGAATGGCGCTTAAAGGAGTGATAGGTCAATATTGATGGATATGAAACATTACTGAAAGTTCACAAAATATTGTGTGGGAAAGAACAGGACATTTCAGAAGATTTTTCATCGAAACACATAAAATTATTCTTTGCGAAAAAACAAATTTTACTATTAAGCCTGCAAATTTGATTCACTGATGATTCTATGAAGGGTTAAGTGTGGGCTTTGAATTATTGCATAATTGAAAAACTATTGTTCTCATTCATTGCACTCATTTATTCTACAGTACATGATACAATTTGGCTATATTGAATCGTGTACAAGGTGTCTGCCATCAAAAAGAGTTGGATATCACATGTAAGCATGGGATGCAATTCCTTGTAGTTGAAGAAAGTTTATTGGCTTCATGAAATAAAGTTTTCAAGTTGAATTATATTGGTGCCATGTGAAAAATAATTCAAAAAAGGCAAAATATTATAGCAAATATTAACATAATTTCCATAACCAAATTAATCCTTACTTTTAGACACAATACACTCAAAATAATGTGTTATTATAGCATTCACTGATATTCAACACACAAAAATACTCCTAAAACACACACCACATAAAAAAACAATTAAAACACGATAACTACATAGTATTCAAGTTTCAGATGGACCAATTTTGAGTATAAATGAATAAGTGTGTGTATCTTTGAGTTCTCTTTCCAATGTAAATATAAATCCAAATTTGTCCCGGATTTTCAGGTTTCATTGGTTCAGGTCCAGTTCCATTGATCCTTTTCAAAATTTTATTATTATATATTTTCTTTGTTTTATTTTTTGAATTTATATTCATCCTTCAACTATTTATAGTTAAAATGTTGTGAGAGGATTCTAGAGCTCAAGAAAAGATGTGCATATGATCTTCTTCCCTATATGTCACAACCACTTATTTTTACTGTTTTTTGAATAAATAAATCAAATCAAAATCCAAGGATCTTAAATACATCTGATGTCGTCTTGCCTAAGTGATATTGGTTTTGTGGTGGGTTGCTGTTGGCATTTACAATGAAATAATTTTAGGCATTATTAACAATATTAAACATAGTTGTTTTGTGGCTTCCATACAGCAGGAAACTGATGATAATGGTTATGGTATCGAATATTGAAATAAATAATGTTGGCAATGACAACTCCTATAATTATTTCATTGTCTATGTAACATGAAAAATTTAATTTGTTGTCAATTTTGACACCCAAGTCTCTTACAGATATGACTTCAAGTTGATGATCATTAAGTTTGTGTACTGTAAGAGGATATATATAACCTTTAACTTATTCTACTCATCACATTTTCCTCTTAACATGTGTGAAAGCCATCAATGTCTTGTTGACGAAATAGTCATTGCAACATATTTTTCTAAAGATTTGAAATAATGAATAGGATTGGACTCAGACCGGACAAATAATGAATAGACCGGACAAAATATGTTCCGGTACTTGAACCTGTAGACATCCACCTGACAAGTATGAATGTGACTAATTCTGTGTTCCTCCTTATATACTGTATCGATTCAATATACTTTGTAGTACAGTCAATTTGAGTTATAGTGAATTCAGATACGATGAATCCTCTGTTATGGTGAACTTAAGTTGCTGATCCATTTCACTTACATTATAAATAAGCATAAGAATATTTGATTATAGTGAACCTGACTCTCGGTTACAGTGCACCTCGGTTATAGGAAATTTAATGACCTGGAAATTAATTTCTTTATGGAAAAGAATATATTACCTCTATGCCACAAATTCCAACACTAGACAGCATGAACTAAACATCAGCCAAAAGTCATAGTCAAAGAAGTTTCTAATGATGTGAAGGTAGTGGACCAGGAATGGGGACCTTACTAATGAGTTCTTTTATTCAGTTTCACTGTGCAAAGGCAATGTCCTGCATGGGCCACAACTGGCGGAGGCAACATGCAATTACTTGCTTTAGTTTCAAACTTGATGTTACTTGATTTCTGCGGGACAAAGTGCGGTGTGTTCTACGTAGGCGACAGGAAGCGTGCAACTTCCACAGCCCCACAGCCTGGCAATACCTGCCGTGCTGCATGGAAAAGCGATCAGTTTCATTATCTGTTTGCGCCATCTCGCTATCAAAAATAATCTCATAAGGCATTAGATGTGGTAAAAAAGACCCATCAAAGAGTGGAACTTCCAACAGTGCAAAAGGCATTGAAGGGTGCCAATGCATTATGATACTTACAGTGGATATTTGCACTAGACTACTGGATACAGGATACTTACCGTTACTTAAAGACAGTGAACAATGCATATATGGAGAGAGCACGAACTCTGGTGAAGGATCTAGAGGATTTACTAATAAAAAATGTAGGAATCAAACAATTGAAAATAATTGATTTTTAAGGACAAATTAAGATACTGAAATTTTCAGTTCGTGCTTTCAAAGCATTTATTAGTTAAGACTGACAATTCTTCTGGTTCATATTAAAACATCAGCATATGCATTACCTGCTTTAATCGTGAAGACATATTTCCTCTTAAATCCAGAATTTTTATTATAATGTCTGTCTCAAGATTTAATGGTAAGGCAGAAAGTGGATATCAGTGTCCTATGTGGAAGTCAGACGTAAGTTAACTTAGAAAGCAAAAATCACAATTTTTTAATTGGAAGAATATGGTGTAGGCTCTTATGTTAAATCCAAATATATAAATTTTATTTTTTAAAGAAATTCCCAAGGTTTCTTGTGAATGCCCACTTTTGTATGTATAATCAGCCATTCAATTTGTTTATAGGTTACGGTGCACTCTCTAATGGAAATGTGGAATTTTCAGTGAAAACTCACCTACAACAACAGCTTATGGAGAGCAATGAAGTGACTACAGAAAAAGATGTTGCTGAGAAATGTCAACCTTTGCAGACTATGATTTTGGTTTCAAAAAGTGAACGTTTGGATAATGCAGAGAGCGAAGAAAACATGGATGATTACGATGTGCTAGGAAGCAATATGAATGAAACTTACGAAGAAACTGAACATGAACATGGTGAAGAAAATCTCAGCTATTGCCCTAGTAAGTAGAAAAACTTCTTTGTATTTGTATTTCGCAAGAAAAAAAGGTCTGCTTCTGGTATAGTTTACAACTGCAAAACCTAAATATGTTAGGAAAGACTTCAGCCATGGAAAAATTAAGGGATTGTACTTTAGCACCTGAGAAAATTTCTTAATGATAATAATTGGCAATGTTGAGTGAATAAGATTAGCGGGAGATACTATTTTCGCTTTTTCACAATGTTACCCCTGCTTACGATGTGTTAAAAATTTTGAACTTATTATTAAATGCATATTTGTTGCAAATGTATATGCAAATGCATATTATACACATTTTGACGGTATTTAAATGTGGACTGTAATAGAAATAAATTCCAATGAATAACTTTGTCATGAAAAAATTAAAACATTTCAAAATATTCATATTCATAAAAACATGTTGCTCGGAAAAGTGTTCTTTATTACATACAGAAGAAAATTTTCAGTGAAATATAAATATACCATAGTAAAAGTAGGTACAAATTGAAAATAGTAATTCAAAATTAATATAAACAGGGCTTCACAGCAAATCGATAATTATAAACAGCAAATAGAAAAACAAAATGTAAAGTATTTTTCTCTTTACTTTGTTGTTAACAACCCAGCCCAAAAAAACAATTTCTAATTATTTTGTATCGGTGTATTTTGTTTCTTGTCACACGTGTTTACAATACGAAAAGAAACCTAATATGATGTTTTGAAAGAAATCACTCAGAAAAAAGTTCTGGGCATAAAAGGGTTAAAGATTCTTTATATATAAAGCGTATAACTTGACCAAGTGAAGAATGAAGGAGGTTATTGTGGTGCATTGTGAAACTAACAGTGGAAATATGGATCTATACAGTCAATTTTGCTAATATTTTTAAATTCTTGCATAATTCTCACATATTTTTGAAGAAAAGTTTGAAATTGATGTTTAATGTCACGTCGTGGCTATTGACGTTTAAATATAATTAGTGTTTTTATTGAATTCGAGTATTCATTTTAGGGTCCTTGATAAGTAGTGGACGGAAAGGTGCCATTAACCACTTAGCCAATTATAATATTAAAAAAGTCCGAGATCTCAGTGTGTCCCGGCTTGACAAAAGTTTTTCAATTATCTAAAGTAACCTTTTTTGGTTCTATTTTCAACAACTTGAGATACAGCATTGATACACATCAATTCCTCCAAGTATATATTTACCATTACTCTTTTACTTGAATTCTTCTTCTTGTTGCCAAACTTACTCTCTTCAATTTAAATAATCATTCCCCCACCACTCAAACGTACGTATACACTCCTCATTATAATAAAACACTTCCCCACAAGAATTCATCAGTCACAATTCTGCATACCATGCAAATCGTTCAGGTTTCACTTTCACTCGTGCAACCCATATACACTTCATAATCATGCTTAATTTACTACAACTAAGTATTTAAAACAAGGATCCTAGACCAGATTCCAAGGAGGACATATTGTCGACCGATGTGAAATATTCACACGGCCGTAAATTTCGTAATAAACCTCTTGTGGCACTTACTGAGAGACTTACGGAGAACAAAGGTGTGGGATTTGAATATTGAGATTTTGAAAAACTTTCTTTAAAATTTGGGCTTACTTTACATGAAGCCCCTGGGTCATTTTCAAAATTTTCTCAACATCAGCCCAAAATTTGTTCTTTAAATTTCTTGTAAGAGTAGAGTAAAATAGGTTATAAAGGTGGCATAGGTCTGATTTTCACGGTTAACTCTCAATTTTCGAAAATTGCAGAAGGTTGAATTATTTCTGGCGTCTTCTCATGAAATTGGTTGTTCATAATCACTTCTTTCAATAAGGTCAAGTACACTTTTGAAAATTTTAGTCATTTTCAACCAATATTGCGTTCAATGTTGTGTAAATAAAAAACAGGATTTTCTCCAATACTGCCTTACATTTTACTTTAAACTTTTGGTGGAGATACACCCTGTAAGATGACATAAACACGTTATCCTTTTTCAAAATGTACAAAAATGTATCTTTTTTACTTCCCACGTTAATATTTATATTGGCGGCAATTTGTATTATATTTATGAATACATTTGCTTTAAATATGTAAAGTTTCTCGAAAACTCAAAACGTTTCTGTGAATAAGATCTTCAAATTTCTATATTAGACTGGCGCGTGAGCGCCATTTTCAGAAAAACTATAGGAAATTGCTCAAAGAAAATTGCCATTTATTAGGAGGTTTTCCCTATTCTTTATTATTCTTAAATTAATTTTTGGGCGGCGATAGATGGTAGTTCGCAACAGTATTTGGCACGTTCGTAAAGCTAGCCGAGACCAAAGGAAAAGGAAACTTAATACGCAAATGTCTGTGCCATTCAGTTGCATCGCCAGTTTTTCCTTTTTCACTTTCACATCTTCAGCAGCACGATATACCAGGTCGCCGACGCCTATGGCAGTCATCGAGTGTGCATCTATTCCCTCGTGACTGTTTTTCCTCCAATTGCCACCGGGGCCAATGTCATTTATTAGAAATGCTGAGATTGCGTGCAAGAGTCCTGCCCGGAGGCGATTCATATTAACAAAAATAACGAGCAACTGGGAATAGTTATTTGATGACGTCTTCACTGCATTTTCTCACGGTTCCCTCTCCTTATCAAGAAACTGGAGACTTACGTTCTCTTTTGCCAATGCCACATGGAGGCCTCAGAAAGGTCACGGCCGGTTTCTGTTCTTCATAGTGACGTATAATGAATCTTCATTGCGCGCCTGTACTTCAAATGTGTAGTCAAGCGCACTGGATGACCGGCGTTGCTTATGCCGGCCTTCTGCATTGGAGACGCTCTGAGAATCGCCAATGCCTTGAGAGACGTTGCTAATAGTAATTGCGTGCTGTGCAGGTACAGCCGGCCTCCCGCCGGAGAAGGAGCTGGCAACGCAGAGGAGTCCCCCAGGGCAGCAGAGCGAGTCGCCCCCGCCGCACTCGGAGCTGCAGTCGCACGAGGGCGAAGAGACTCTGCTCGGCGACGAGGGCGGAACGGCGTCGCCCCACTCACCCAACGCCAGCACTCACAAGCCCAGGCGCAAGGGGAAACGGCCTTTTCCTTGCGAAGTGTGCGAGAAGGTTTACCTGTCCTCATCGAAACTAGCCATTCACAAGCGGATTCACACGGGAGAGCGGCCGTATCGCTGCGTCACGTGCGGAGTGACATTCACCCAGAAGATATCTCTTACCAAGCACCAAAGCATACACGCGGTAGAGCGTCCGTTTAGATGCAACGTGTGCGGTAAAGTTTTCGCCCAAACAAACGCTTTCGCCTGCCACCTTCGTATTCATACGGGAGAGCGGCCATTTCGCTGCGAAGTATGTAATAACACTTTTACTCGAAAATATAGCCTCTTCACACACATGCGCATACACACAGGAGAACTGCCGTTTAGGTGCGACGTATGCGGTAAAACCTTTGCCCGCTCCAGCACTCTCGCCGAACACAGTCGCATTCACACGGGAGCGCGCCCCTACCACTGCCACGTGTGTGGAAAAGATTTTCGTCATAGAAACGTATTATCTTCTCACAAGCGCAGACATACAGAGAAGTACAAGAAAGGAGTACAATAGAGCGAATTCGTTTACGCGTGGATAAGTGGAATGTTGATCTCCAGAGTCAACAAAATCAACTGCCAGATTCCAGTTACCTAGGAGGGCGATGGTTGCTGTGACGCATGTGCTGTTTTAAAAAACTTTAATCGTCTTCCTTGCAGCACGTCTCTTGGGCTGAGAGCATAATCTCTGAGTATTCCTTTAATAATCCTAAATAAGCCTTTTTGTCTCAGGAAACTTTTGATCAGTGTTTTTATATCCCTTCGGCCAGTGATTTGGCGCTTTTAGTAACTTGTGTTCCCTAACGGTCACCCGACCAGATATCCGTGGTGTTGCGAGTTACTTCTATGACTTCACGCAGCGTAGTTACGCAATTCGGCTACCGATGATGGCCGACGACGACACCTGCAAATGTTGAGCGCCCGCTGCCACCGCGTGCAACGTTTTCCTCAGGTCCAGGGAGCTACTGCTGGTGTACTTCATTAATACCGGAAGGATTGAACTTATCACAAAAGACGTGTTTGTGAATTGTAATATCTACTACATAAAAGAGTATCCTAAAATAATGTTGTTCTGTTATCGGGTAGTAATACGACATGGTGCAGAGCATGAGCAATTAGGAAGATTTTCTGCCTGATTACACAAGTCTGCTGTCTACATTATTTGGGACACGTCCCAACTTGTTTTACTTGTACTGCTTACACTGTGTACTTGTAGAGAAAGAATTGTAAAGCTACGGGGGAATATGGCGAGTTTTCGACCCACTCATGCCGTGCCTTGGGTGATATAGTGGAATAAGTTAACAAATAACAATTTAAGAAGTATATTAATAAATTAAAAACAAGTTATAATAGATGATTAAAATGAACCCTCCGGCAACCTTTTCTTCCCCAGTAACCCGTCTTTACCGCAGAAAAAGCGACGCGTGACGCACGTTTTCGGACTTCCGTCCCGTGACTATCACCATCACATGGCCTGACGCCAAGATTAAGAGATTGTCTGGTCCTTACACTCCGGACATCTCGCCCACACTCCTACTCCCCGTACCATCTCGTCCTCAGCTCTCCGATCCAAACTGAATGAGAAAGCGGGCGCAGATGGCGCCGCGTGAAATAGTTGGGGCCTGCACCCCCAACACACAAGTTTCATAGGTTAGGCTCGCCTGCTGTCGGCAAGAGAGGGCTCGCTAGCTAGCTTCCCAGGAAATTACTTCCTAGAAGCTTCCTAGGCGCCTTCTCCAAGACTGGCACTATAGCAATCCCTAAGGATATCTTTGGCTCTGCCACGCTGTCTGAGTCAGCTGCCAGAGCGCAAAACCAGGAAGCGTCAGGGCTCCGCCTTTCTTCCCCTACAACGTGCTTTCACCGACCTAACGGTTCGGGCCCTCGTGTTAACGACGCCACAGACTCTCCCATGCCGGGGGTAGAATTTTTTTTTCGCAGCGAAATATGTACAGAAAATAAATCTGCTAACTAATTAGCCTGGTATTGACCTCACATTCTAAATTTTTACGTTAACCAACTAAAAAATTACAAAAACCCAAACCTGTTTACAGTACAAAAAAATAATCTATGTGATGTCTCCCCTTTCTCCTAGCTATCTTGCCAGTTTCCTTAATTTACTATACACATGTGAACATACACAAATTCTATGACACAAAATTCTTGAAGTACGTAATAAATACCCTTTTACATACTAATCAGTACTACAATGATAGCTCTTGAAGTACAAATTACTTCTCTTTTTTACTTTTATCGGCGTTTCCACATGTGAGCGGTTGCCTCTTATTTTGCGGTTCCAGCCTTCTCTATCCGACCAAAAATCTTCGTCCATAATTCTTTCACGCATGGCTTCCATTACTCCGGTATTCCTGGTTTTGCGAGGCCTTCCTCGTTTTTTCCTTCCTGGAGGAGACCAGTCGAGGACATTCTTGGGCCACCTTGTATCTGACATTCTTCTCAGGTGGCCATACCGTTGTAGCATTTTACTTTCTAATCTGTCCAATACCGATTCCGATTGCTGCATCCCTTTCTGAATTTCTACGTTTCTAATTTTTTCCATTCTAGAAATTCGGCAGCTCCTTCTTAATCCATCCATTTCTACTGCAAATAATTTCTGTTTCTGGCGTTCCGTCAAGACCCAACTCTCTCCACCATAGGTTAGAATACTTTCAATAAGAGTTCGTACAATAACCTTTTTTTGTTCTTACATGAATTTTACTACTCCATAGTACCCCAGTCAGCATTCTTATAGATCCTCTTGCTTGTTTAATGCGATCATCAATATTCTTTTCACAAATTCCAGACTTATGCAGGATTGTACCAAAATATTTTAACTGTTCAACTAACATAATCCTTCCTACTCCTTGTACTTCCAATTCAGTACCTTCTCCTCCTATCATATACTCTGTTTTTTCAGGTTTAATTTAAGCCCACCTGTACATACCTCTACTATTTTCCGGGTCATTTATTCTGCATCATCTCTACCTTGAGCCATTATTACCAGATCATCCGCAAATAGTAATGAATGTATTGCTTGTCCGTTTTCAACAACGCCCATTCTTTGACATGAAGCATTCCAACCCTTGAGGACCTGTTCTAGATAAATTTTAAAATTTTCAAGAATAGGAGACATTCCACAACCCTGCCTTAAACCTTTAGTAGTTTTAAATTCCTCAGAAATTCTATTTCCGTTGTTTACCACGGCTCAGGTATCCACATACATTTTCTTTATGAGTTGAAAGAGCGATTCTTCAATTTTAAAATTTCGTAGTGCCCTCCACAATTCATGTATAGGCACTGAGTCATATGCTTTCTCCAGGTCAATAAAAACCAGATGAAGCTCTCTTCCCTTCCGACACATTTTCTCACACATTTGTCATAATATAAAAATGTTATCTATACAGGACTTCCCTTATAAAAAACAAGCTTGTTGTTCTGAGATTTTCATGGACATCTTAGCCTCGTATCTATTTTTCACTATTTTGCTCAAGAGTCTTCCAATTGATGCCATTACACTTATACCCCGATAATTGTTCATATCTCGCTTACTTCCCTTCTTGTGAATAGCCGAAATATGATAGATTCCATTCAGTTGGTAAATCGTCCATAAATAATATATGATTGAACAGTTTGGTCAATACTCTAATCATATTCTGTCCACTATACGTCCACAAATCCATGGGAATTCCACATGGTCCCATCGCTTTACCATTTTGTGAATATTTTCGGGCTTTCCATACTTCTTCCTCAAGTATAGGTTCTACCTCTTTCATGCCTCGCTTTATATTTCTAGTAGTCGTTCCCAGTTGTTTCCACTGAAATCTATTTTCCGTCAGCATCTCAGAAAAATGCTTCTTCCATTCCAGTAATGTGATCATATTCAAACTTACTTTATTCACATTCTGCGCTCTTCTTCTTATAGTTCTCCAAGCTTGTCTTGTTTTACCGTATCCCACTGTATGTTCTATCCCATAACATATCCTTCCCCAAGCCTCCTCTTTACATTGCCTCACAACCTTTTTGGTTTTCTTTTTTAGTAATACCTATCTAAATCTTCTTGACGCTTAGAATTCAGCCAGATCCCACGAGCTTCCTTCTTAATTGCCGCAGCGGCTTCTCCATTCATCCATTCCATTCTTTCTTTACTATCCATTTCCCAAGAGTTTCAGCAGCTGTCTCATGTACCCATGTCTTCATATGATCATAGAGTTCTTGAGCTCTCCAATCATCTTGTACATCTAATTTAGTTGCAAGACGTCTCTGATAGAGATGCCTAATACTCACATTGCAATAGACTAAGCATACATCTCGGTTCATTAATTTTTGTTCTTGTGTAAATGACGTATGTTTTTGTATTGTTATCCTTGGGAATGCTATTTTAGTAATAAGAAGGTGATGGCCTGTACCGCATTCAGCTCCTCTAAATACTCTGACATCTTGAACTATTATCGTTCTATTTTGTTTAACCATAACATAATCTATTATAGATTTTATTCTTTTCCTCTGTTCCCAAGTAAACTTATGAATGTCTTTGTAGCAAAAATAATTCATTATGGAACAATTCTGCCCTTTACAGAATTCTATTAATCGCTTTCCATTGTCATTTACCCATTACCCCATCTTCTTTATTTCCAATGCGCCCATTTAGATCTCCCATAATTATAAGTTCATCTGTTATAGAAACACTATCCATCACCTCTATTAGATCTTCAAAAAATTAATCCTTCATAGTTAGGGAGTCATCTGCAGGGTCATATACCCCAATAACTACATGGGTAATTCCACATATTTTAATTTTTATTCTTATTAATCTTTCATTTATCACTTCCCAATTTTGAATCCTATTTCTCCACTTCTTTACTAATAGTACAAATTAATTCTGAAAAATAAAGTATATGAATATTCTACTATATACAATTACAAAAATCTTGCATACATCATGTGCCGCGTAGACTATTTATTGGCGCATGTATGTATCTACTTTGAAAACAATAACTCAGTAACAAAAATGAAATACCCGTGAATTTCCAATTTTTATCATCAATTTTCACCGACATTTTTACAGTGTCACGAACGTACGAGTTGTCTACACCTGTCAGCGATCAATTCAATCTTCGTACATGCGACTAAGCGCATCGGCATTTACATTCTCAGAACCCTTTTTGTGTATGATTCTTAAGTCAAGATTCTGAACTTCTAAAGACCAGCGTAATAATCTAGGATTTTTGCTCCCCGTATTACGTAAGCAAACCAGGGGATTGTTGTCAGTTTCAATTTAAATCATGGCTTACCCGTCGAGATATAATTTCAGTTTGAGTCCCAAATCAGAGCCAAACACTCGACTTCTGTCGTCCCATAATTGGATTCAGCCTCATTTAATTTACGGCTCAAAAATACTACAGGTTCTCTACCGTTGTCATTAACTTGATAAAGAATTACACTTATAGTCTCTTCGATGCGTCAGTGTGAATTCTGAAGTCCTTGGAACAATCCGGTGCATACACCGAGCTCCTGCTGCAGCTCATTGTAAGAAGCCTCACGTGCCTCCGCCCATACAATTTTGCCTTGGCGCTCACGCCCCCGCAGCGCCTCTGTCAGTGCCGCCGCTTTGTCCGGGAAACCCGGTATCAACCGACGATAGTACCCGACCAATCAGAGCAGCGAACGCACCTGTTTTTGTTTTTTTTTTAATCTGGTCTTGGAAAGTTCTGGATACACATGAACTTGCTCCTGGCCTGGCGCCAAGTTCCCGCTTCTCTAACTACATTAGTTTCTAAGTACTCACTCATCAGCGATACGCGAACATAACTTTCCATGGTATGTACTGTTAGTTTATGCAGAATTTCAAAATGGAAAAACCGTCTCCAGTGCCTATGTGCTCGACCTAAGAATTGTAAACACCCTAGCGATTTCGAGTACTGGCACCCTGCCCAATCCTGAAAATTTTTTTTAGTAAAAGTGCCCATAATCTGTACAGATCACCATTAAATAACATCGATAAGGGCGGTTATTTCTATCCAAAGAGCAACCTAGCGCTGATACTGCCGAATGGTTCAACGAACGCCGAATACCTCTGCGCCCTATCAGTAAGACCTATTTGCCAAAAGCACTTACTCAAATCTAATACACTAATGATTTTAGCGGCTGCTACCTGTTCAATACGTTCTTCCAGATTGGGTAAAGGAAAATACTCAGTTACGATAATTGATTGAGGCCCCTATAATCAATACAGGGCCTCGGTTTCTTTCCGGGTGCCTCAACCAAAATCATAGGAGACGTGAAATCTCTTTCCGCCTCCACAATGATATTGTCGCGAAGCATTTTATCTACCTCTTCCCGCAGTATCTCGGCGACATGCGGTAGGGTACACTGCGAACAACTTTATCAGTGTCAATCGATTATATATCCATGGTAGTGATATCTGTTAAATCAGGTTTTTCACTAAAGATACACCTGTATTTACTAATGACGTTTTTGAGTGCGTCACGGCACTCGGGTTCAACTTCCGTACCGTTTAGCATTTCCTCCGCGTCAAAGTCGTCGGAATCTAACCTCAACGCGTAGTGGTCTAACGCGTCTTCCTCACCTGCGGCTGAGACCGTCGCAGAACCGAGAAAGTTCAGGTATTATGTACGCTGGTGGTACTTTTTCATCATGTTAATGTGATGCACGCGTGGTTCTTTCCGCCCTGACATCTGTACTACGTAATTGTGTTCAGACATTTTCTAGCGAACCTCACCCGGCCCTACCCTCTGCACAGCTAGTTTCCGCGTTTTGTTAGGCGCCAGAACCAGCACCTTCGCGCCTATATCAAAGCTGCGCGAGACCGCCTTCCGGACATACCACACCTTACGTTTTCTTTGTTCTTCCGCCATTTTGGTATGAGCGAGTTCACGCAACCACTTCAACCGATTGATCAGCTTGAACACTGATCTCCCTTCGCTTTCATCTGCACCCGCAAGTTTCTCGTAAAGAAGCGTCATGGGTGTGCGGAGATTTTTCCCATAGACTAACTCAGCTGGTGAAAATCCTATTGACTCGTGCACGCTTGTACGTAAAGCGAACATAATCGCAGGAAGCTGGCTCTCCCAATCTGTTCCCGCTTCTAAACAAACAACCTTCATTAAACGGTTCATGGTTTGGTGCATCCGTTCTACGGCATTTGATTGCCGATGATAAGGCGAACGTCTAATTAATCTAATACAGAATCGTTCGGCGAATAACGCCATCAGTGTTCTTGTGAAACAAGTTCCTTGATAGATTTGAAGCTCTCACGGAAATCCAATCCGACTGAACAAATCTAGTAAAGCCTCAATTATTGTGACCGTTGTCAGATAACGTATTGTAATAGCCTATGAAATTGCCGTACAGATTTTGAAGTGCTACTGATGCTGTGCTATGAGTATAAATTGAATTAACGGAGAGCGATTAATGAGTATCTTTTCCAAACAGGGTCAGTTATGCAAGTCAACAAATTTACGTATTGCTCGAATGTATGAACAGATTATAAATAAACATTTAATTTTAAAAAATCAGAACCACCGCTGGTCTCAGGATCAAGGTACCAGGGTTACTCAATGAGTTTAAGCGGTTTATTTTGATTACTGTGTGTTTTTCATAAATTTCAAAAATCCAATCACAATTAACAAAATCTTTTGCATGCCTCTGAGTGGTAGTACCAAAGATATTGCATAGTATAACGCACTTCATTTGTCCTATCATGATCACGTTTGCGACGGCCTTGGCGTCCTGTTTCGTTCGTGAAGCGTCTCAGCGATCGAGAAGGCCGTGGGCAATATGGCGCCGCCCTGTGGTGTGTTGACTTGCGGACGGATGGTCGCTGCGTTGCTGCTGTCTCTCGTCCTGGCGGAGGGGACCGAAGACGGGCCAGCGCCCGCCGCCGCCCCCTACCCCGTCTCCGCCCCTGCCTCAGACACCGCGGGCAGCAAACCGACCAGCTGGCGCTGCAGGCAGGTACACTAGCCGCGAAACCTGCCCGGCGATGGACATGTCTGTGCGTAGGTGTGCCTCACATGCTTATATTGAAAGGATAAAAACACATTTGTAACGAATAAATAGTGTTTCTAGTTGTTCCTTACTTTAGTGAGATACAGATCTCAATGTTGCTCAAAATTCGTGCTTCATTAAATGTTAGCATATGGTATATTAAAACTTTTTCCTATTTGGAATATACTGTTGAATACTCTTATTTTACATTTACATAATTCTTCTTAAGCTGACTAATTTTATCCCCATGTAAATATACCGATGTTCTGACTTTTTCTCTTCTGTGTTGATCATTTCGATTCTTCTTCTAGGGCTAAAAGTGTAAGTAGTGTCTAGCTGATCAGATGTTCTTTGTGAAGAATTTTTCATTGATGCTGAATATGAAACTCGTATTTATTTGTTGATATGTGTGTGTGTGTGTATATACACATACACACACATATAACGCATCAATTGAATTATTGAATGATTTTCCTTGCCAAAGTAAATTGGTAAAAAATAAAAAAGTGGATACGTCATCGACTTCTCGGATTCGAGTGAAAATTCATACGCCCCTCCCCCTCATTCGATGCGCCGCTGATTTTGATGAATCCTTATTACAATTCCCCTTCCTTTTACTACTCTCCCTTTTTTAAATTACTTATCCTTACCAATTCGCCCTCATTCCTCCCTTTTTATTTCCTACCTAATTTTCTTTACACTTCCTATTACCTACTGCTCCATAGTCTTGTAACTCTCTTCTAACACCTCTATTCCATTCCTACAAAAATCCATTTCTCCCTATGTCATCTTCGCCCCCTCCTTGATTCTGCCAAAAGCTTTGTTCTTTCTCATAGACGTACGTATATACGGAGTCAGACACGGAGTATAAAGAAGTTACGTAAAGCTGCGGAACATCGATGTCTATGTTTTAACGGAAATTCACGGTTCGGGGTCCCCTGATAACGAAAAAAGTGTTTGTTGTTGTCTTTAAAATACCTATCCGACTGTGAATAACAGTAGTGCCTAAATCATAGCCAAAATAAATCTTTCCCGATCCATTTGACCCGACTGGAAGCCCTGCAAATATGAAACGAATTCGTAAAATTTGGGGGGGGCGTACATGACATGAAACCCTTGGGAAATTTTCAAACTTTTCTAAATTTTCTTAACTTTCTTGTAAGGATAGAGTGGAATACACTTATAAAGGTAGCGCTTGTCTGATTTTCACTGTCAACTGTGGATTTTCGAAAATTGGAGAAGTTTTATTTTTGCATTCCTCCCGAGCAATGATTCAAGGTGAATATTTTTTCTTCGTGAATTGTTTCTTCACAATTAGTTA
>BOPP01000140.1:1384111-1409536 GCA_017312745.1 Gryllus bimaculatus
TCTCGAGTAAACATGATTTACTCCAGAGTAAACTCTTACTCTTTGTTTGGTGAAACCGGCCCTTAGGGCATTAAATGATTTTACTCCAATGCCTCTGTCCGGGAGATTATAGGGTTCAGTTGCTAGACAGTTGGGTCGAATTCAGCCGCTGTCGGAAGGATAATTCTGGTGGATGTCTGCTCTGGTCGGTATTTCCAGAATTCCCCCATTAACAGACGAATGTCGGAGCAGTACCCTAATAAACGGTCTTCGGACCACGCGCAATATTTCCTTCCTCTTCCTTGTCCTGTCTTCACTCCTTACAAACACACACGCGTAGATGCACTACAGTACCACACACGCAGGGAGACCGGACGGGAGCTTAGAGTCTGTCCCTGCTGGGGCGGTGTTCCGAAGGTGGGAGATGCCTGATTGGGGAAAACTCCGCAAGCTGACGTGGAAGTCGGCGCCAGATCTCATTATCCAGCCGGGAAGATCACCGCCATCCCCGTGATAAAAACATGCACCACACTCACGGGACTAATGACCCTAGTAGTTGGCGCGCCCAGAATCGCTAAAAAAATAAATCAACCAACCAAGGTCTGTGACGGACGCAAGGTTCGTGCGAAGGCGCGCGTGCCAGACCAGGGACGTGGCGTGTTTCGTGCCGGGTTCACTAGGTCGCCGCCGATCGAAAAAGCGTTGGGTCCCGCGCGGGGGGAGCGAAGGCCAGAGGACAGGGGCGTAGGCTTCCGTGACCGGAGACTGCGACCTTCCTCAGGGCATTTCGACCCGAGGATGGTGACAGAATGGCGGCCGAAACGGCTCCTGAGCAGAGGACGCAGCGTTTCCCGGGCAGGTAGAGATTGATATTGCAAGCGCAGGTTTTCAAGACGGGCGGAATACCTACTTCTGCTATTTTTCCAACGTTACTTCAATGAAGGGTAAATAATAGCAAGGAGCGTTGTTGACAAAATCTGATAGACAGAAATGTTTGCTCCCGCGTAATGGAAACTACTTTGCATCGAAAAACGAGCTACAAATTTGATGTAATATTCCTTTTGTCAAAATTACCAAACTCCCCACACCTCTAGCAACTAGCGAAACGAAGGTATGAGATGCGCGGATAATAGAAAACACGTTTTATCTGATAGCGCAATGCAAGGAGGGTGATGTTTTTCACGATGTATCCGGGTTTATTTATTACTATCGTTAGAATTGACTTATATTCGTACGTGGTGTATGATTTCATTCATCTTAACAGAATGAATGTCATAGGCTACGTAAGTGATCTAAAAATTCAATATGACGGACTCGTTACTATTTGTGTCTAAAAGGTTTGACAAATTTTGTAAAGCGAGGTAAGTCTCAATATCGTGCTGTAAATTCGTCTTGACAACCCGCTTGTCAACCTGTATATAAAGTTACTAAAAATGAAATGGCAGAGGTGGGCTCCATTTTGTTAATTTATTGTTCAAAGATCAAAATTACATTTTTAAACCTAGTGATTTTAGCACTTTTCGCACTTCGTCGCTGTCTGTAACTCGCTGCCATCGCTCTAAGCAATTCGTCTGTGCCAGGAGATGAGAGCATGCGAGATGGTTATAGGCATCCCAATTCCACACACTTCGTTGTACAGTGTGTCTCAGAATAAATATTACAAAGTTCAAGAGCAAACAATAAGAGTCGAATGTGATCACTTTTTGACCGATTTTTTGTGACTACGTTTTAGTAATCCCTTAACCAGGACTGTGTGGCTGGTACATGAAATCGCCTTGATTTTGTCAGAACATGTCGTGCCATACATCTGTGCATATCGGGTTGCCTAAAAAGAGGCAAGTGCCAAATGTATAAATGCATATAATTTTCGTTGATTACAATTTCTGACTATATGTTCACTGTCAAAAGTCAATCATTTTCCACCCTTCTACGTGCTCGAGGGGCAGAGCTACCCACGATCCTTCCTTCCCCATCCAGTCCCACATGTCTTTAAAGGTCTTTATCCACATCCTCATATGACCCATCCCCTGTTAAGGAGTTCTATACCTTGTGCTTCAGACTCCATTTGCTTCTCGTAATGGATGAACGCCAGTAAAGATAGGCGTGCGCAGTCTAAAACAGGAGGGAGCTAAGGATCTTACTGCGCCCCTTTTCCCCATTAGGCTTTTTACTTTCTCGCATTCACTTCGTAAGAAAAATTATGTAATTGTGGGACGAAAACCTGCGAATTTGTAGCAAAAAACATATTGTCGGGCCCCGGTCACGAAAGATGCATATGGGAAACTGCTCTCTCCAACATGTGTAGCATTGGATTAACAGCAAAACGTCCGCCTGTGGTCATTGATAGCGCCTAAAAAGTTTGGCCGATTTTCTCCAAAATAGATATTATTCAATCGATCTTAACGAACTCGAGGCTTTGGGAGTTTCAAACGGATATTGATTTTTGAGGCTTCTTTACATGAAGCCTCCCAAACATTTTCAAAAATTTTCTCAAAAATGGTTTCATATTGTTTTGTTTTTTTAACTTTGTCCTCGGATAACATAAAGGGCGCATAAAAGAATGATTCGGGTAAGTACAATATTAAAAGTAGAAATTTTTCCCTTAAAGAAATCTGTTTTCTGAAGAGAACTTGAATTAGTCATGATCAATTTTTCGAAAATAGTAGTTTTTTTTCGTAATTTTGCCCGAAATATAGGCCACTGTTAAAAAAATTTCAAAAACTGCTTCAAATTTTGTCTTTAAATTTCCTCATATTAAGCGACGGTAAAACGTATAGTGCTTGTCCCGTTTCCGGCAAACTCTGCGTTTTATCGAAAATTGCAAAAAAGTTCACTTTTCAAAGTACAAAATTGAAGATAAAGATGTTTGCTTCAAGAAAAGTGTATTGTAAAATATCAACTCTTTAAAAATGTGCATTTTTCGTTGGTTAGAAGGGACGCTTAAAAGAATGGTGCGGTTCTTATTTTCATTGCACTCTTCGAATTTCGGAAAATTTCTACTTAAGAAATAATGCTAGATAGAATGTGCTGTTGAAGCAGCACTATTTTATTTAAATGTCATAATTTTCTTGTAAATAAACAAAACATACCACGGGGAAAACTTGTAATTCGATGCAATTAAGACAATTGATTTTAGATTTAGCCCTTGTTGGTTGGTCTGTTGGCTTGGAAAGCCAAATGTCGCGTTTCAATCCCCCCCCAAAAAAAAAACAGCTTAAAAACGGGAAAAATCATAAATTGGTCGTACGAGGTACTACCCAAAATATCTGATTTGATTGCAAAAATCAGAAAAATATCCTTACATCCTTATGGCCTCCGTCACCTTGAAAGTTGTCGCCTCGGGCATGTGCGCATGATCCCAGCGTTGTTCCCATTCTTGGAAGCACTCCTGGAAGTCCGCGAGTTGAAGGATGCTCAGGAACCGTTGCGATTCTACTTGGATGTCTTCGTGGGAGCAAAATGGTCGCCCTTTCAACGCGATTTTCGTCTTCGTGAACCGGTAGACGTTGCACGGGGCAAGATCTCGGAAGGTGGGGGACTCTTGTCATGTTGTTTTAGGCCAGGAATTCGTTCACAACGAGCGAGGAGTGCGCGGTTGCGTTGTCATAATGCATCAACCTTTCTTTTTCTTCAACTGGCTGTTTGGGCCGAAGATTTTCCCTCAGTCGCCTCAAAATCTCGCAGTAAAACTATCCGTGTAACAAATTCCTTATGTCCACCAAAAAAGAACCGTTGGAGTATACCTGATCCATGATACTGTAACCAAGAAACTTGTTACATTATCATGGATCTGGTATACTCCAACGGGTTTTTTTCGGTGCACCCTTCCCGGGGTGACCAAAAAATGATCATATATGATTTGATGGTGCTGGGAACTTGTCTAGCTTTTTCCGGCCTTAGAAAATATGGTGTCTTCCATTATGACGATTGCTGCTTCGTTTCAGGGTCATAACCATAGACCTTAGATTCTTCACCTGTTATGACTATGGATAAGAAGTTTGGACACTCTCGTACTGTTTGATGCAACTCAGTGCACATCTGAATACTGTAGTTTCGTCGGCTGATGCTGAGAAGTCGATGCACAAACTTAGCTGCAATATTCGTCTCATGTTCAGTTCATCGGACAGAATTCGTTGACATGTAGCGTGCGACAGCCCAAGTCTGTTACAACCATCGTGAATTGTCTGCCTTGTGTTTTTGTGAATATCGTCATGCACTTTCGTGATCATTTCCGGTGTTGTGCTTCTGGACGGTCATCCAGAATGTTCGTCATCTTCAACAGATTCTCGGCCTTCCTTAAAGCTCTTGAACCACTCAAATGTTGCTTGACCCGGTGAACTCTCACCAAATTCCTCTGTCAGCATGCGCTGAGTTTCTGTAAGTTTTCTCCAACATTAAACAGAATTTGATGCAAATCTATTGCTCCTTCGTGTTGTCCATTTGGCAATTCGCAGACGCACTCAACCGCGTCCTGACACGCACCACTATAATTCACAACTGCGGGCGCCAAAAATGACGCAACTTTGTGTCGCAGTAGCTACGTCGTGCACCTAGAGATATCTAGCGTACAATGTCGAAATGTCATTGGTTCGATTGGTACAATGAAATTATTGGATATTTTGGGTAGCATCTCGTATTTATGGAATTAAAATGAATTATTATAGAACCCCCTGGCCCCTCCTCTGCGCAGACCCAAGCTAATAAAGTAATTTCTGTAAATAATCCGCGACGTTCATAATGTTTGTTGCTGATCTTAATTTAAAAACCCTGTCTGGCAATAGACTCTTTCAAACAGTGTCGGGTGAACAATGAATGTAAAATTGGACAAATTTACATTACTTCTCTTTAATACGTAGCCTATTTATTTTTTGAACATTTCTTTCACAGAAAATTGATGGACTTGGGGCATTTGAATCGAGTTTCTCTTCAGACTCGAACAGACAACCTGTTGGCGGTCCTCTGACGTTAGCGCAAGCACAGATGTCGGAGGTGAGTTGAATGCAGAGCTGGTCAATGCTCCTTCCAGCCGTGAGCGCAAACACCTAATAGTAAAATATAATTAACTTTTATTTTAGAAGTATTACGGTGACGCTAATAGTATTTAAAAATGTGGACCAAGACACTGACAACATTTCATAATGAAGAGTAAATTCTCATCATTCTCTGAGTATTAAACGTTAAGGAACCCGTATTATTTTGTATGATTTGTAAGACACCATCAAGGCAAATACCAGAAAATTTTCTATTTATGGATAGGGAATCCCCCATCCCCAGGAATGTTCAAAATAAATTTAAGTTGAAAATATTGCGAAGTTACGCTAAAAAGAAATCGGAGAGCGTAACACATGTTAGATTGTGCATTTCAGGAACTGTGTTCTGTGCGCTGTATGTCCGGTAGGTAAGAATGAATTAATTAATCGGTTGTTCCTAATATTAGTAATTTTTGGACTTGTTGAAACACGCGTGCAACGAAGGGAATGATCTAGCCTGCAAGGCACGACAATGTAAGATATCGTAGTTTGCTAGATAGGGGTCGGACGTTAGAGGCCAGGGGGGAGGGAATGACCGGAGAGGGGATGGAAATAATATTATTAGCGTTTTACTCCATATACGGAATTAATTCTTGTTTCTGTCTATACTTTGGTAAAAATTGATCAATTATTTGGCTAGTAGATTTCCAGATTGTGTCTTAATAATTTACAAATTTTGATAACATGTGGCATAGATTTAGAGGTTCCTCACATACAGCCACTGGGGGCCATCCGAATCATTGGTCTGCTTCCAAATCATTGGTTCAACGGGAGTCATTCACGAGTAGCGTAGACGCGCTGTTGTGACAGTAGCGCACTTTCGCCACCACTAGCGCAGACGCCAGGAAGACAGTTCTAAATAACACTAGGTCACGCGACACTAACACGGTTCTAAATGGCAGGCGTTCTTAGGAGGATTCTTCCGTACATGTTGACCTTGCTTCCCGTTCCCGCCGTGTTGTGAACGCCCGCCCGAGACGTCGGTCTCTCCGCTTCGTTTGTTTGGCAGGGGCCGTGGCAGGGCAACGCGTCGGCGATGCTGCAGAGCATCGTGCGCGAGCTGCACGCCATCCAGATGGAGCGGAACGCCGCGCTGGGCGCCAGCCGGGAAGGTGACATCTGCCTAGGGCCGTGGCTCTTGGCTCCTTTTACCTACACTTCGATTTTTCTGTTGTGGCCGATGTCATGAGGCCGTTGTTACTCCTCCTGTCTTGTAAAAATGAAACGTTTTAACGGCGGTAAGCCCAATTCTGAGACCGCGAGAAGGACGTTCGCGAAATAATTAAATAGAATCACTTTGTAAGGCAGGAGGTGTAACAATGACATATCGGCCGCTTTTAGTATAGTCGCGCGACTTTTCATGACGTCTCACGGCGCCTGGGGTGGGGAGAGGAGGCTACTGCCTACGTCACATCAGACGAGTGTTGCCAACTGTAGCATTATTAATACTATTCGC
The DNA here is from genome assembly GCA_017312745.1 of Gryllus bimaculatus. Lineage (NCBI taxonomy): Eukaryota > Metazoa > Arthropoda > Insecta > Orthoptera > Gryllidae > Gryllus > Gryllus bimaculatus. The sequence continues at coordinate 1,390,577 of BOPP01000140.1, forward strand.
GCCTCTTTCGCTCATAATACAACAGGACATTGTAGACGATAAAATAGAACGAATAGTCAACTACTTAATATCTACTAGAAGTGAAAATAGAATGAACTATAATATTGCTTGTTAATGAGATATGGTATTAGTGTACGTACTTAATTGTCATATTCTTTTGAATAATTGGAATTATCGCCAGTTGCATTAATTATGTCATCCATTGCGATTTCCATTATAGCGTATTTTTTCTAGTATTCTTCTAAGATATTTTCGTGGTTACAGTAACCTTCTCTGATGCAGTCACAACTTTAAATCTTCTGTGAGTTCACGTAGACGCGAAGATCAAATGTCCTCAGATATGTTACGTTCCCTAAAATATCTTTTAATTTTTGCCCATGACAGCTCTGCATTTAAATCGCAATTGGGTGGAGGAAGGTGTATGTCTGTGTGACCAGCACCTTTTCAGCGATTGTCTACCTTTTTTCTGTGGGTAGGTAGGTTTCAATTAAAGCGTTGTTTTCATAGTCTAGATGTCAGTGCAAAAATTCGTTACTAGAATCCAAATATTTCAAATTAAATCAAAAACAAATTCCGAATCGTAAATCCTAGCGGGACGCAAAATTTCGTCCTATAAAATAGCAAATAAAACACATGACAAAGTATGGAACAACGAAAATCCGAGAATGAATTCATTCTGGAGTAGTGGTTGAGAGCCTTGATAATATTGCCGTTCCGTTCCGTGCGAGACCATGGTTTTGTCCAGTCTGTGCCGGTTGAGCACCAGGGAGCTCGAACCTCAAGAAAAATTGCGCGACTAGTACAAGGAAATTAATTTCAGTCAAACCTCTTTATAATGCCAACGTTAGTTCACAGCGCTGTATTGGCGCTGTAAAGAGGAGGGGATTATAACGAAGTCTTCCTGAATCCATTTTTTGGAGCTGCGCACTATTTTGTAGAGAAATGCAGTTCCATTTTTGGCGCTTATTTGCGATGTTCCAAACTACCAGAACAAGCTTCGGGAAGGCATCTTCCTAGGGTCATTAAATGATTTACCTTCAATGCGGTTGCTTAAGGCCGTGCGGGAAGGAGAGTGTACTCGACAAAAAATTCTGCTTGAGGGCTCCGCAGTACCTACATGTAGTATATGCCATCCCGACAACAGATTTAGGCCTATAGAAACAGTCCACGAACAGAGAAGTCCGAAATGCCCAAACATGTTCCGACTGAGTTGGCTCAGATCCAGATATGCATCTGCTTCTGCAGCGATTGACCGGGACGTCCCGACGGTGGCAGGATTTTCGAAAGTAGCTTTTCGGCTAGGTCGAATGCAGCCGCTGTCTGGAGGAAAGTTCTAGCGGCCGGCTGCTCTGATCGGTAGTTTTCCGTGGTTTCACCGATCAACACCAGGCGAATGCCGGAGCAGTACCATAACAAGCGGGCCACGGACCGCGCGCGATCTTTCTTTCCTCTTCCTTGTCCTATCCTCACTCTCTACCCACACACACATTCACTCACGCCGGGATATATTACTACACATGCCGGGGTACCGTTCGGGAGGTAGAAGCTCCTCCCTGATCGGGCGGTGCCCCGTTGGTTGAAGAAAACTCCGCAACGAGTAGGTCGGCGCCGGATCTCGACTTCCTGCACGGGAAGATCACTAGTACAGTCAGTGATAAATACATGAATACACTTACTGCACTAATGAACTTCGCAATGTGCTAGGGATTACTAAACTTTTAGTTAATCGACTCGGTGCCTAACCCCTTGCGGTGGGGGGGGGTTGCTGCGCAGGCTGCCGTGCAGCGTGGAGGGTCGTGGCGCGCGGAGGCGGCGGGCGTGCGCCTGGACGTGCGGCGCGAGGGCGCGGCGCTGGCGCGTGGCGCTGGGCGCCGCCCTCCGCCCCGCGCAGCACCCGGCGCCGCTGCTCGACCTGCGCTGGCGGCTGCGCGGCGCGGCGCCCTTCGCGCGCAGCGGCCTCTTCTCGCTCAGCGGCCACCACCCGCCCTCGCGCCGCCTGCTCGCCTTCGTCGGTGCGCGCGCGCGCAAACGCCTGGCGTAGACATGGGCAGCACGGACAGGGAATGGCCCAAACGCCTGCCATTCAGCATAGACATACGCAGCATGGATAGGGAATGGCCCAACTTCTGCTATTAAGGAGATTCATAATGAGAATGGATAGAGAATGGCCCAAACACCTACTGTTCAGGATAAGTATAATGAGCATTGATAAGGAATGGCCCAAACGCCTGCTATTTAGGAGAGGCATAATTAGCATCGAGGAAATGACCAACATATTTCATATTCCAGATAGTCCTAATAAGCATGTATAGGAAATGAAAAGATGAATGATCTAATATTCAGAATAGTCATAAAATCATGGCTGAAATGCAGTTTGTTGCACGATTCGTTCAAGCGCGCGGATGCGTACTCGTAATATTCGTTACGCGCGAGTGTACGTGGAGGAGAAAACTTGTGGGGTAACCAATTCGTAGCACAGAATGAAGAATATTTTGTGTTAACGGGAAGTCCGAAGGCCCGAGCCTCGTCCTCAACATGTAGCTGCGCCTTCTTCCGCGGGAAAATGCAACGGCGCGCCGCGAGTGACTCTTTCTCGGTATCGACAGCACGCGTGAACGAATCATAACACAAACTGCATTTCTACCAAATGTATAGGAAATGATTCAATGATACGGGGGCGGATCCACAGGCGGATTTTCAAATTCGGGGAAATCCAAAATATTTTCGTCCAATATGTCACATTACAGATTTTGAATAAGGTCGCAGGCTACACCCAGCTCATGCTGTGATACAATTTTATTCGTTTTAACGATAATCCTAAAATAGTTTTGCTTGAAAGTCTCGTGACAAGTTAAAATTAATCGTTACTGAAAAAATAATACGGAAGAGAGGATTTCCCTCGCCTGAATGATATTATATTCAGAATAGTTGTACACATCCGGTATGGGAAATTCTTCAATAATCAGAAATTGAGGATATTGGAGCGTAGACGGCGCCACGTGTGTCCTCTGCTGCTTCTCATGTTATGGTGCTCTGCCAAACCAATGACGATCTTAAAAACTGAAGTGACCTGAATCATCAATCGTTGAAAAGATGAAGACAGTTTGGTATCAGGCTATATTTAAAATACCCACTAATACAGTGACAATAATTGGTGCCTGGGTGTCCTTGACTAAAGACTGATAGGCTGCGTATCAGCACATCCGTGTCTTTACATCATGGCTTCTACTAGGGACGTTCGATTCTTGTAAATGAAACGATTCTAGAATCAATTACAGAGTTGAAAAGTTCGAGTCGATTCTAGAAAAGAATTGAATCCCTAAGAAATCGAATAAAATGAGAACACCAGGGAGTGTGTGTCACCTCGAACGTTAAAGCACTATCGATCTTCTGCTCATGATCGATAGTGCAGACACTACGGTGTGCACAAACTCCATACCGTTCAACGAAGATATCGATACCGGAATCGAGCAATTACTATTTACTAAAACACAACCAGGTGATATTCATTAATATTAATTAAATTTTAATAAAAATGATAATTAACTACGTGGCCGAAAAATATCATTGATGAAATAATAAAATTTAAAATGAAGTAATAGAATGTATGAATAAAACAATATATTAATAGAATATGAAAGTTGCCTTTTATGTTTCGGGATTTGGCAACCCTGGTGTTGCAATCTGGCAACTGACAGGTCTATCATCAAGTTGAATGTTTTGAGGTTATACGTACTCAGAACGTTTTGACATAGGGCGCTATTTGTGTTGTTTACAGTAACTTAAAAGATTCATCTTGGCCCAAACATGGAATTAAATCGTGAACATTTTCGTGCGATTATTTTTTACAACTTTCGACGTGGATGGCAGCAGTGCATGGATGAACTTAATTCAATTTTTGGCGATGAAGCTCCATTAAGGACCAGTGTTTATCGATGACATGGTGAATTCAATCGTGGACTCCAAGACGAATTTAGCGAAGGTCGTCCAAAATCAGTTGTTCCGAAAACCATTGATGCTGTGCGTGAACTGATATTGCAAGATCGTTATGTCGTGAGATTGAGACAACCTTAGGCATTAGTGGGACCAGCATACATTCAATAATGCATGAACCTTTGACTGTCAAAAAAATTTATTCGCGTTGGATCCCATACAATTTGTCAATCGCTCAAAAAAAGGCTCGTGTCGATTGGTCGAAAGAAATGCTCAAAAAATACGATCGCAGTGCTTTGAAACACGTCTCTGACATCGTGATAGGTGATGACTCTTGGATTTACGCGTATGAGCTCGAAAGTAAACAGCAGTTGACTGTATGGGTGTTTCAAGATGAGCAAAATCCAACAAAAGTTGTTCGCGCACGAAGCACTTCCAAAGAGATGGTCGCATGTTTTTTCGGAAAAACTGAACATGTCGCAACCGTACCACTAGAACACGCAGAACAGTCAATTCTGAGTGGTACAATAACGATTTGTTTGCCAGCTGTCTTCCAAGAAATGAGAAAAACCAACCGCCGAAGACCGGATCACTCTTCACCACGACAATGCGATCTCTCACACATCGCCTAAAACAACTGCATTTTTGAGCACCCAAAACATCGAATTGATAGGTCATCCGCCGTATAGTCCTGACTTAGCATCGAATGACTTTCCCCGTACATAGAAAACAAACTGAGCGGTCAACGTTTTTCGACACCTGAAGAAGCGGTTGCTGCATTCAGAATGCATGTTTTGGAGATACCTCAATCAGTGGCAAATGTGCTGCGACAATTGGTTCAAACGCATGCAAAAGTGTATACATCTTCATGGGGAATATTTTGAAAAACAATAAAGAGATTTTCGATGATGAATATTTGTTTTTGTTCTCTAATCCTGAAATATAAAAGACAACCCTGATATAAATGAAAAATATATCATCAACAATAGTATGGGCTAATCAACGAAATTGTAACAGATTCAAAGAAACACAACTTTACTGAACGCGGTCCAGATAGGATTTTTTTAAATTGAGATACTAAAAATGTAATTTGAACCAAGAGGTTTGGTTTGATCAAAGCGGAAGGTGGAGGCATGGTGGGAGGTAGAATTCAAGCACGACATGGATTTCTATAAAATTAATAATAAAGAAAAAACTACATTAATAATTAAGGCAAACGACAAAAAACTAAAAAATACAACAAAAGCACAGGAACATGCATATCTTTTTTTAAAAAAATATCGAAGGAATCATTTGATTCGATTCAATCAAGAATCGAAAGAATAGAATTCGATTCGGGAATCGTTTCTAGATGGTTCTGGCGTGCTGCAGGGCAGTGCCGCGTGTGCGGGGGCGCGGACACGGTGACGGGCGTGTGGACGGTGGCGCGCCAGCCGCGCGACTGCAGGAGACACGCACTGTTCGCGCTGCAGCAGCACGACGTCTTCGCGGCGCGACTCGCTGCATCTGCTGCGCCTGCCAGGGCCGCGCGCGGCCCGCGCGGCCCCGCCCCCGCGCCGCCCGTTGCCCACGCCTCCGCCGTTGCGCCTTCGGCAACGCCTCGGCGCCGCTCCGCCCCTGACCCCCCACGCGCCGGTACGACTCCGGGTTTGGACTTTTCGCGTGATATTGCGAGCTATATGCGCAATTTGAAAAAACAACAAAAACGGCTCCAAATTTTAGCTGCAAACGTTTTGGAGGAATAGTGCTAAATGTACTCTATAAGATGACATAAACGCCATATTGCTCTATTCTTTGTTGTTCTTCAGTAATTACAAATTTATTTTTCTTTTCAAGTTTTGGTACAATTCGTTGATTGTTTAGCGATTACTGCCGTGTCAACTGCTAATGTAATTAGTCACTTAAGCGTGGGCCATGTGTTTCGTCGGAATGTGGGTGATATTCCGCTCATCTGCTATCCCTTCGTCTTTTCGTCGTAGTTTTCCCTTCGTATACGTCTGCTACCGGGGTTTTTCCTAATCAGGTATCTCCCATCAGTGGTGCACCGTCCCTGCTGAGACAAGTACTAAAGCTCCAGACTAGTCGCCCTAGTGCATGTTAGTGTGTGTAAATAAGGAGTGAAGATAGGACAAGGATGGGGAAGGAAAGATCGCGGGCGGTGCGTGGCCCGTTTATTAGGGTACTGCTCCGGCATTCGCCATGTGATGATCGGAGGAACCGTAGAGAACTACCGATCAGAGCTGCCGGCCGGTAGAATTTTCCTCCAGGCAGCGGCTGAATTCGACCTAGTTGACAAGCTAGGTCGAATCCTACCAACCGTCGGAATCGAAATATTTATTACAAAACTATACAGAATTCAAAATTAAAAACTGTTCAAAATATTAATTTAATTTTTAAAAAGTGGTGTAGGATAACAACTCTTACTGAAGAAATGGAATTTACGAATTGTAATCATCGTGGAATAAATGCACTTTCACTGGGGCGCCATCAAGCGTAATTTACTGTAACTATTAGATGAGTAACGTGTTGTGTCTGGTTTGGTCTAACTTGGTTGTGTTGGCAAGGACTCATTAACGTGCCGAAAAGTTTTATAGAGATGGAAAGTTGTATATCGATTCAGATAGTCGATAGTCGTATCAGATTTTGCGTGCAGTTTCCCCGATCCCTAGAGCGAATACTGAGATGGCTTCTTGTTTTGCTTGATCTGTGCACATTTTCTGTAGTTCAGTGGGAAGTATTGTTATTCAAATTATCATTCTCCGTGTTCTTGCGGCAAGAAGGTGGTTCCTTCACGAAGGACACAATGATGAACATTAACCAAACTCTATATTTAATTTGCCTTTGTAAATAGTAGTTATATACACTAGCGTTATAAATGAACTTTTCTGCTGTAAGAAATCGTTTATAATCGAGTATTTTACGGCACTAATGATTGCGTCATCACACATTCAACCAATCGCAGCGAGATAATAGTGGGGAGGTAAAGGAAAACGGAACAGCCGACCACCGTTTTCTCACACATGTCAAATACCCGAGACATCACAAGAAAGTTGGTTCGCAAAATGAAGTTTGATTCTCATTAATTTATAATGCTGTTATCCAAAAAACAGCGTACGCAATTCGTTTATAATGTTGCTTTATTGCGTTCGTACAGATTTGAGAACTCGCTCCTAACGTGGCTCGTTTCAAAACATGTATTCATGCAATACAGCATAACATTATAAACTAATTGCGTAAACTACTAGTGTTAATAGGAGCAAATATAGTATTATCAATTCTTGCCAAAAGCTCTCGTTTCCATCTGTATACAGAGTTCAACTTCAATATGGGTTAAGATCCCATAATTTAATATAACGTGCACAAAACATACTCCTCTCCATTGTACGTCACGTCATGCACTTTTAACTGTTTTTGGCGTTAAAAAAATTAAATAATTCCGAATACTACTTTTTGTGTTCCGACGTTTTTTAAAAAATGGTATACTTTGATCATCACTTTAAGCTCGCACAACCACTAAAGCAAACGAAGTTTACTTATGGGAAACCTATGTGGCATGCGTACTTCATTTGATTACGTATTGCCAACCTGATAATTGTAACGTTTTAGAAATCGTTTTGCCAACCGCACGGCGATTGAGGAGCACACAACACAATGAAAATTACAATCGATTCAGTGAACGTTTTGGCAAACGAAGATGTCTATAATGGTACAAACAAAGTTGAATTGTAATCTCACCGGTAGAAGTGGTCAGGGCATCAACAGATGTCACTGCAGTGACCGAGAAGTCCAGGGGTTCGAGTCCCGACGGTAACAGGATTTTCGACCCTAGCCGAGTAGTTACGTTGTATTCTGTCGCTCTAGATTACGGAGAATTCTAGCCGCCGGCTGCTCTGATCGGCAGTTTCCCTACCAAATAGGCCACGGACCGCGCGCGATTTTTCCTTCTCATTCCTAGTGCTATACTCACCCCCTTTCACACACTTACATGCACTACACTACCTCACGTGCTGGTAGGCCGGTCGGGAGCTCTGTTACCTTCGCTGAATCAATCCATACTTCATTTTTACAAACCACGAGGACACTAGACGAACAAAAATGGCGTTTATTTCCAGTAAGTAAATAATAACCCAGCTTCTTTTCACACCCGAAAACGGTTTGTGCTTCGATTTTTTTTCAAAAGCGAGTGGCTTTGGTGATTTAAAGTTAAAAAATGGCGAAATTAAATCCTCTGGTACCTCAACACCCAAGGCTGGATTTATCAACAAGCAAAATAAGAAGTTGCTAAGGGCTTGCTCGAGAAAGAACGTAAATCATTCGAAAAATTCCATAAAATATATTTTTGTATCTGTAAAGTAATTGTTAAAAAAATTGTCTACTGTACGTAAGTTTCAATTTTTTACTTGACAAATGTTATAAGTAGTCTATTATTTATTCATTTGTGTAAATAAATCTGAATTTTTCAGATTCAGCAATGTCCCAAGTTAAAGGGCTCTCATTAATATTTTTTGTATTAGATTCAGAGGAAATTTTATTATTAATTAGGCATGTTGAGTGGTTATTTGTAGAGAATATTGTGAATGACGCATAACAGAGTACTGCAAAATTGACATTTTTGAAAAATGCAAGAAAAATTTTCACTGTTTTTTATGTTGTTTGGTATGTTGATGTTAAAAGTGACTTCCATTGTTTTTCTATCACATCAGGTTTTTTTTGTAAAATTGATATCTATATTTTTGCTAAAAACGTATTTGGAATTCTCTCTATCAATTTTGCACTGGGATTTGGACACTTGTTGCAAAGATATTTGAAACAATCCCCATTTTTTGGAATAGCTTTGACAACCTGCTTAATTTTACCTAGTTTTATTTGCAGATGGGGTAACATTTATTTTTTTGGCTCAACTAAGATGTTTCGAATCACACATTCTTGATTCAAGAATCTGGTTCAAGATTGTGTCTTTCCTAACATTCTTTTTTGACCCAATGTTGAGTCTTATTGTTCTTGTCACACTCACAAATGAAACGTGGGAACTTTGTGTATCCGCCTTGTTGACCAAGGAGCTTTGAGACAACTTTCAAATCACCGCATATAGTCCATCCGTAATCAGCATATTTTATTTTCTTGAGGACGAGAGCCAGGTTTTCATAGTATTTGTTTAAATACATCAAGTATCCAACTGGTATAGATGATTACTGGCTTCTTTGATACAGCAGGCAGTTTTAAGGCTCCTTTTCGATGAACCTATAAACAGCCTCGTAGGGGATACTAAATTTGTTCATCAATTTAGGAACATCAGGTCAGTTGATCGGGTTCCCCTCTTCCTCAAGTAGGTACTTAACAAATTCCTTTTCTCTATTCCTGTACCAATAAAAACAGGTTCCTTTGCCCAAGCTTTTCCTTTCAATCTGGAGCCCAACAATTCAGCTGGCTCTTTCGAAAGAAAAATAAAATAAGGTATATGTTCAAAGTAAGTAAAGTTGAATTTCTTAACAAAACGTGATGTGGTAGAAATTGTTGATTATTTTTTATTTTAAATTAGCACCAAAAAATACATATAATTCTGCTATCAATTCTCTTGTATTTTTCATCGCAAGCCAGTGTTATCATTCAAATTTACTTTTTATAACTTCTGTAATCAATTATTTTGATATATAATATAATTTTTTGTCAGAAGTACATTAATATAATTATATTTCAATTTCTAAATTACTAACAATCAATTTGTTTTCATCCTCTCTTAGAAAGATGTCCTTCCTGCAGTACAAGATGAAATCACTGCTCAAGTGGTTTCCCAAGAACTGTCTTTGAAGGTAATACATGATAACATTGTGTGCATATGTGCATAATATACACAGACACCAAAATGAGAGCAATAACTATGTTTTTATTATATCTATAGAATTTGTAGGTGAATAAGAATGTTCCTTCTTTCTATATTTATTTTAAAGCACAGTACTTAGTTTCATGATAAGTAATGTATGTAATCTACTTTGAAATATATTTCATTTCAGTACAAAGTAAAATGTATTTGCATTTTTTTTTCACATTACATTTTTATGTACCTAAGTACATTACAGCATAATGGTGCAGTGAGCATGAGGGGAAGGGACGGTAGAGAAGCATAAAAATTGTTTAAATAATATATTTTTATCTACACAAATTGCAAAGAATTAATTTTGTGGTAGATCTTCTTCCTTAGCCATTATCCCACAGTTGGCAGGTCTATTCAATTGGCATCAGCATAATTTCACAATGTGTGTGTATTCGCTCTCTTTTTTCCATCTCTCTCCCCTCTCTCTCTTCTCTTTCTCTCCTCTCTCTTCTCTTTCTCTCCTCTCTCTTCTCTTTCTCTCTCTCCCTCCCCTCTCTCTCCCCCCCTCTCTCAAAATAAGAGTTCAATCCTTTACTGTTACATATTTCTGTTTCGTTATATGCTACATTAATCTATTTTTGCCTATAAATTTCACAGCACTTTTATTTGGATAGGAGTTTGCAAGTATTTTGTTTATATTGACTTATTTATGAATAATATGGAGTGCTAGACATGATGTATTTTATTCAGGATGTGATTGAATTGTTAGTATGATTTTGTGGGTATTTACGTACTTATCAATGCCATGGTTAATTACTAGTAATGATGCACATTAAAATTTTGAAATAAATATTTATTCATAATTAGGACACTTTAAAAATTGGAATTTATCACACTCATAACCATATCCTACACTAATGAAACTTAGCCTATTATCACTCAAGAATCTTCCTAATGTAAATTATCTTTTATGTTATTTTTAAATTCTTTGTAATAAAACTGTCATGAATCAAAAATAGTTATCAGGATCAATTACATAAATGATGGTTTTATAAAAATCTTTTTTAAAAAAATGTTTTTAAATAAGGATTTTTTAAGCTGGGAGATGAAAAAGGGTATGATGTCCACCTTTATTTTACCCATACGTTTGTGAGTCCAATAAGTTTGGAGGGTTACACACAAATAGATGCTTTCAGGTGTCAAAAGTTCCGTTGCTTTCCACACAACTCCACACAAGTTTTCATAAGTTCTTGGATGAAACAATAACCGAGAGGTTAATTTTTGTTTGTAGTTGGTTGTATGGAATATGAAATTGTTATATTTAAACCTTTTTTTCTAAAGTAAAATGTCAAGTTTGCAATATTTTTTTTTTTTAGATAATGTGTATTTTCTAATTAATTTACAGTGTCACAAAGCAATTCTTTACAAACTACTTATTCTACATATTTGCAATAAAATATATCTTTATAATTATATACAAATATTGAGGTTTGTATGTACAAATATATATTGAATAATTTTTAAAATTATAAGAAAAGTTCTAAAATATTTGTAAGCTTTTCCTATGAAATATTATTGCACTGCCCAATATTGAAATTAGGCAAGAATTCAAATATTTTGAAATATTCAGAAAGTTCAGTTATATTCAGAAAGAATACATTGGTCAATGGTATAAGTGAAACCAATGATGAACTTCTTCTTTATTTAAAACCACTCGCCCCCACGGAGTGAGATCGCGGCTCTCTGTAAAGAAGGAAGGCCCGAATATATACCGCCCCAGAGTAATGTCCTTGCGTAAATTGGCTTTCATCACCACACTTAGCACCAAATAACAATCATCTACACTATTGGACTGTATTTTGAAATCACAGCTGTATTCATATCGTGGATTGCGATCACCTGTAACCACAGTTGATTTCTTAGACTTCACTTTTTGCCCTGCACAGTAGAAAGTAATCTTGATGTAAGTGTTGAACTTCTCTGAAATTGAAGAGATTTATTTAGTGTGATTTTGTTATGTGTTAAACTTTTTTGAAATTAAAGTGATTATGGTAAAGAATAATGCAATTTAAATAATGGTACAATCATTTGTGATATAATTTACAAATTATTAATTCATCTGCAAACACTTCATAGAATATATCATTATTGGATCAAACCTAGTAATAATTTTAATACATTTTTTAAATATTTTATATAATTGTTTATTTCATGTAAAAAATAGTGTAGGAACTTTACTATTTGTATTTGGTGCTTAGGGGAAGTACAGTCTGCCCACATTGTGGGGGGACAAATTGCCACAAAAGTAATTTAGATAATATTTGATAACAAGTAAGGTTTCACCGCTATAATAAAAACTATATGCATTGCCAAATATTTGATTTGATAGAACTGTTCTCAAACAAAGATCCCTACTCCTCCTGCATAAAGTAATTTGACTGTACAAGAAAATGTGCAGATAGAAAATCTATATTTAGTATCCACAAGCAGAAGGGAGTGCTAACTTTATTGTAAAGGAGGAATAGTGAAACTGAAATAGGATCTTGGACCACAAGCTGATAATTCTCTAAAATTTGAAAATTGTTTTTTCCAATGGATTCTGCATATTGATAAAAAGCCTTTGTTATTTTGCCTACAATTTTAAAGCACATCCCCATGTTTATAACAAAAAAAAAATAAATGTATTATTAGAAAACATTTATGACATACCTGCCGAACGAGCACCTTTAAATATATGACTGACTGACAAGTTCCGAGCTTGTATAGTATCAACAATTAGTCTTTCTTGACTTAATTGAAGATAAACTTGTAGGCTTCCAAAAGATGGTTCCAACTAAAAATATAAGATTTTATAAACAAATATACCAGCAACATGCTCTAAACTGATTAAGAAGCAATGATATTTCTTATTTACAATTTCAGATTAATTCACGAAAAGTATTCACATGATTTAAGACAGCACATCAGATATAATTTATTATTATATTAATATTTTATTTTTCCATTAATATTTGAATTTAATTACAATTTACTTTAAAACTGGAAAAGAAAATTATTTATTTTAATACATAAATCTAATACAATTACTATTCCTCTCATTAAATTAAAGCTAATAATATTTAACTATACATATAAAATGGGAATCTAAAAAAAGTTATTGCTTTTTCTATCTGATTTTTCTTACTGCTCCTCCCTACTCCCAACAAGTTGCGATTCATCTATCATTGGATGCGATATGTAGTAGTCACTGTGTTGACATGCAATAAATCATGGTGTACTATTACATAACCGGTTTGATTTTAACATGCTTTCAGTTCTTTTCAATATTTCGGAACTCTGTTGGATGCATTTTGGAACTCTGTGGAATGTAATTTCATTTGTGGAATAGTCCTTTTAAATGTCTCTTGTGCTTTGGAATTTCTCAGATAAATCCCCTCCTTGCTTCATGAGTCGGGGATTTATCAACAATTTCCAAAGCACTAGTGGTATTACCTTGGAAAATATTGATTTTTAGAACCTTTATTTTACTGATTCAAGAGTATGAATTCAATTGTTTTTTGACAGAATTCATAATTTATCACTCCAATTTTATCCCCTAACAAATCGTTTTTATGCATGTATTTATTACTTGTTTTTCTCACTATTTGCACTTCATATAAAAAAAACTTAACTCTCTTGAGGTCTTAATTGAATTTAGTCCATTTTAAATGACAATTTTGAAATTGTCGCTATATCCAAGCCACTTCACCCTTTGAGGATCGACAGAATTTTGAAAAAAGATTTATTTCATGAACAATCTAAAATGAGTATTAAAAGGAATAAAAAAAAAAGCTGTTGTTTAATAGTTAATACTGTTGGTAGCAATGCACAAAAGTGTGATATTTATTAAATTATATTGAAACAGAATTCAACATTAATAATATTATTTTGTTTTATGATATATGTGTATTTCATCAATATCAAGCAGAGCCTGACCAAAGGTAGAATGTAAGCAGCACCAGGGACAAAAAATGTTTATGGTAAATACTTTCCTTCCATCTTTCATTATATAATGTTATTTAGTGTTATTATAGCAATTTTATTAATGTAAATATTAACTTATCTTTCCCTAATTTTTAAATATTTCAGCAAGGATTACGTTATTTAAATATTACCAAGCTTTTGCAGGGTCCTCCTACATGTGCCTATCTTCCCTCCTCCAAATCCAATACTCAAGAATTCCAAATTGTTGTTCCATTAATTTTTATATTTAATAGCTATATTTTTTTCTCAGAAATTTGGAAAGATTCCAGGGCCATCAAAATTCAATCAAAACAAAGGATTTCACCAGTTCTGTGCACATTAATAATTAGAGCTCAGATTTAGTTGACCTAAAAATTATTTGAAAATGACCTATAAAATGACTTAAAAATAATGACCTAATTTTTTTTTTTTTTTTTTTAAATAACTCAAAAATGTGTATGAAATTTATTTAATATAAAGTGTTTATTTTAGGAGGTAATATAACCCTCAGCTCTGATCTTCCAACAGTCAGTTTTCATAGGTCAAGGAAGTTATCGTAGATCTATGTAATTTTGAGAGTTCAAATAGTACACTACAGTAGTGAATTTCAACATGAAGTGATGATGCAATAAAAACTTTATTTTAGTGTGTCATTGTAAATTCATCAAACATTCACTAACAAAAAGCATGAAAAAGAAACAAAACGTGTAAAAACAACAAAAATGTTGTAAAAGTCCAAAATAATTACCTAAAAATTGAAAAATGGAAAAAAATTACTCAATAACTATACATTTCTATCACCTATGTCATGCAAAACCCGCATTAGTAGTTAGCTACTACGTCAAAAATGCACCAATGAAAAGACGACATGTCATCAGAATCCGAGCCCTGTTAATAATACAAATAATGTGTAAGTTTCATGTTCTTACCTGAGATTGATGGGTAAGTTTCATTGTGTATCGCCGTGTTCTTCCATTCATCACGTCTTCAATGTTGAAAAGAGCATGCCCAATGGCATCATGCTTTCCTTGCAGTAAGGCATTGAAAACAGAGAAACGCACAGCTTTTCCAACTGGTTCCTTGACTCTGAAACTGAAATCTTCTTCTGCCAAAGGACTCAAACTGCCCCGTAATATCTTTGATGTTTTGGCCTGTTTGTCTGCAGGTAGAATACACAGTCGAACTATCACATCATACACTCCATCCCTTCCCTTGGGAGGCAGGTTCTCCAGCTTTATCAGTTGAATACTCAATCTGTAAATGAAAATTATCATTAATTATATTTAAAACTCATTAAAATATTTTCAAAATAATTTTTAAAATTAATTTAACAAAATAAAAATAAACAATATGGAAATAATTCCTGAAATGAATGTTATTTAAGGAACCATTTATCTTTTAAAAAATAGTTGTTCTTCATTTAAGATAATATGTGGTATGCAGGAAGTGATTAATGATGATTCAACTTCAGTTAAAGAAACATTTTGTTAATCAATATTCAAGTACTATGTTTAGATTCAACTAGGAATAAGACGAAGGTGGGGGGTTAGTTTTACACCTAGTAATTTCCATTTTACTTATCGAAAATAGGCCCAGTGGCGGAAGTCACTAACGCACAAGTACACTGGGAGCTTGCATTGGTGGGTGCAGGTTCAAGTCCTATAGAGACATGATATAATACTTCCTGTTTAGTGGCATGTTTGGGGCTTTGAAACCACCATGACTCACTTCTAAATGCACTTTTCCTTCCTGCCCCTTCCCATGCTCTGATTAGAAGTTGATAGAGAATTTGGTCTACCTGGGGACAGGGGTGGCAATATGCATTACCATCATACTTAATTAGCATCAATGGTTCTATGGACTACAATGTGCACAATATGTACCCGTCAATTTCCCGCCCCAGCTCTAATCAGTACCAATAGTTGCTGCAGGCTTGTGGGTCACAGGTGGCTGAGAATGAACAGAGCCGCTGTACAGAGCTGTGAAGAAATGGGAGGCTGATGCATGTGTATCAGGGAGTCAAAGGGCTGTGAGGACAGGGAACATAGGTATGTGTTACCGGATAAAAATGGCGTTAAGGCTTTTCCCCTTTCTTCTGAAATTAAGATATTGATGCGAGGGCAATTATGACATTGGAACCAAATTAAATTTATATCCCAGGTTAAATATCACAAGTCTTCCTAATGTTTCTTAAAATAAAAATTGAAATCAATTTTTCTCCTTAAACTGGTTGTTCCAATGTTGGAAATTTCAAAAAATACCAATTTAAGAAGTAAAATTTCTGTCTGGTAGCATTCTGTCACCCACTGTTATTTTATTGATATATGATAATTTGCCAATTTAAATATTGTAAATTCCACACTTCCCTCCTTTTTTAAATTTACATGGAATGTCATTTTTGTTCTGTTGTATTGAAAATAGTACTGACATAATTTTAAAATAATTTTATTCACTAAAGGAACTTCATGTCTTGAATATCTACATATTTACTCAACTAAATGGTCTGCAAAATAGATCATTAAGCTTATTGTGATATAAAGCTTATTTATGCTTATTTATTGGTGGATAATGAAGGTGAGTGCGGGGGCGAAGTTATCCAGTCGAAATCGTTCATCTTTAATACGCGAAGTATAATATGCTTTGTAAAGACTATTAATGGTTTGGAATTGTTGAGTACATAGTTTATACATCATAGAGTATAAAAATATAAAATATCCTCCTTTTCATTGAAATGTCCTCCATTGGGCAAAATTTTGGTAACCCTGCATCAAACATTTTCATAATTAGACTTAGAGTTGGGCTTGCCTATTCATCTTTCGTCATTCTCCTAAACCGTTCGCCTAAGACTTTCGTGTCAGCAGAGGTCTCGGCAATCGTCCTCGTCTTGCCTTTCGTCTTTCGACTTCCCCTTTCGTCTTCACATTCAGACACTTTCGTTTTCGTCTTTAGTGTTTCGTCTACGTCTTGATTGATTCGTGTTTAGGTCATTTGTCTCTAAGTGTGGTGTATGTATTTTCTCGGGAGTTGGAGGTAATCTCCCCCCCCACCGCTGGATGGCGAGATCCGGCGCCTACACGTCGGCCAGCAAGGTTACCCCAACCAGGTATCTCTCCGCAACGGGGCACCGCCCCAACCGGGACGAGCTCTAAGCTCCCGGCATGTGCAGTAGTGAGGGGCATGCAAGTGCGTGTGTGTATGTATGTATGTATGTAAAGTGTGAGGATACAAAGAAGAGGAAGGAAAGATCGCACGCGGTCAGTGGCCCGAATGTTAGAGTACTGTTCTGGCATTCGCCTGGTATTGATCGGATAAATCACAGAAAACTACCGTTCAGAACAGCCGGCCGCTATAATTCCCTTCCAGAATAGCGGCGAATTCAACCTCGCTATCTAGCTAAATCGAATATCTATCAGTTTTTCTGTGTATTGATAATTAATAAATACAATTGGGTAGTCAGAAATTCCGAGACAATAATAAATTATTACCAAATAATTGAAAATGTGTTCTAAATAAAAGAAATTTCACGGTAAGAATTGGTTGGCATATTCATTTCTGAATATACTTCGTCCGCTAACAGAAATTTTGGTTATGATAAGAACGTAAATTAGGCTCTCGACAATTTGTTTCAGTGCCTGATAATAGGCGCGTTCGAGAAAGGCAGTTACCCCGCGCCGGCGTAATGAGTACGTTTCCGCTATCTTACAGATAAAGCTCTGCTTGTGTTTCGTAGATATTGCATCCTGTAGAGCAGTGTTTCCCAAACTGTTTTGACTACAAAAGTTTATTTTAGGATATATCAATTAATTTCCTATATATGGTGTTACACACATATGTAAAAGTATGTCTTAAATGCTTAAAATAAAAAAAAGTTACAACTCTTTTATGTTAATAATTAATGAACTTAGTACTATTACAAATTCAAAATTATTAGTGAAAGTTTTTGAAACAATTATACAATTTCATTTTCCATCAAATATATTACCAAACAAACTTCCCAGGTTGGACTGAGGTGCCTACAGCACTGGGAATATAGAAGTTATATATGGCTGATGGTTTCGTACTTACAATCATTTTCATTTTCATCAGTCATCACTTTCATTTTCTAGAAATTTGTGTCGTAACTTGATCACAATGTTGTGCCTACACTTGTAATGTTTCCGAATTTCATCCCCATGACAGATACGGGAATATGTATATTGTTGTGTCTACTTCTATTTCGAAGAAGAAATGCCAAAAGCTCATTTCCCTTAGGTATTTTGTCATATCTAAGCCAAAATAAATGCCAATTCTTCAGTCACCTCGGATGCCAAAGAGCCCTTAAGAATACCTGAAGATGTACGCGATTTAGATATGAAATACGATGTAAGTAGCTCAGGTTGTCGCCTCCTGCGTGTATTTTCATGTTAAAAAAGTTTTACTTGTGCTTTGTGATTCATAATGAAAAAAAAATTTGTACGTATTATACATGCCCGGTCCGTCCCTTTTCGGCATAGAAAGTTACATGTAACTTCTTGTGTACCTATTACTATACTTCTTTAGGTTTTTGTAACAACATTAGGTATAATAATCGTCAATATGATGAATCATACGGTCAAGTATTGCAGGGATTCCTCCTTTTGGTATTCGACATTAATATTAACTGGAACATTGAGGACAAGGAATAAAAAAAGAAGAAAGAAAAGTCAGATGAAGGAAATGAAGAAAAAGGAAGGGGGAAAGAAGAAGAATGAGTGGAGTAATAATAAAAAAAACAATAAAATAATGAAAAAACGGAAAAAGGAGGCGAAGATGAACAAACAAGAAAGAAAGAAGAGAAGCAGAAAAATAATGAAGTAGAAATAAGAATAGGTTAAACCATAAAATGAAGAAAATTGAAAAGGAGAAGAAGAAAGAGAAGACGAATAAGAAGTAAGTAGAAGAAAAAAAGAATGTGAAGAAAGAACTAGAAAATGAAGAAAATGGAAATAAGAAGGAAGAGGATAAAAAGAAGAGAGAATAATAGAATGAAGAAGATCGAAAAGGAGGACAATCAGAAGAGAAACAAGATGGGGAGAAGAAGAAAGAGGAGAAAGATAAGCGAAAAGCAAGTCTAGGGGGAGAGGGAGAAGGGCAACGGGGCAAGGCCAAAGAAAGCGCCCAGCCGCGCACTCACTTCTTGTTCTTGTGGAAGTAGCAGGCCGTGAAGGCGACGCTGCCGCGCGGCTGCTCGCTGA
>BOPP01000140.1:1424983-1437729 GCA_017312745.1 Gryllus bimaculatus
GACGAGACACGAGACGAGACACGAGACGAGACACGTGACGAGACACGAGACGAGATACTAGACGAGACACAAGACGCAAAGCGAGACACGAAGCGAGACATGAAGCGAGACACGAGAGGAGACACGAGATGACACACGAGACGAGTCACGAGGCGAGTTACGAGACGAGACACGAGACGAGACACGAGACGAGGCACGAGACGAGTCACAAGACGAGACACGAGACGAGACACGAGATGAGACACGAGACAAACGTGAAGAGCCACGAGACAAATGAGGAGAGACACGAGACGAGACACGAAGCGAGACACGCGACGAGACACGAGACGAAACAAGACGCAAAAAGAGACACGAAGCGAGACACGAGGCGAGACACGAAGCGAGACACGAAACAAGAAACGAGACGAGACACGAGACGAGACACAAGACGAGACACGAGACGAGACACGAAACGAGACACGAGACGAGACACGAGAAGAGACACGAGACGAGAAACGAGACGAGACACGAGACGAGACACGAGACGAGACACGAGACGAGACACGAGACACGAGACGAGGCACGAGACGAGACACGACACGAGACTTTAGATGAGACACGAGACACGAGACGAGACACGAGACGAGAAACGAGACGAAACTCGAGACGAGACACGAGACGAAACAAGACGCAAAGCGAGACACGAGGCGAGACACGAAGCGAGACACGAAACAAGAAACGAGACGAGACACGAGACGTGACACGAGACGAGACACGAGACGAGACACGAGACGAGACACTAGGCGAGTCACGAACGAGACACGAGACAAGACACGAGACGAGACACGAGACACAAAATAAGACACAAAACGATACGAAACACGAAACCAGAAACGAGACGGGTGAGGCAAGACACGAGGCGAGACACGAGACGAGACGAGGCGAGACGAGGCGAGACCCAAGAAAATAATGCATTTCGTATTACATTTAAGGGCTCGGCGGAAGGCGCCCGATGTCCACCCAGACTGCTCACTTCCCGGGCGAGCCCTCCCGGACAGTATAGTGGAAGGCCACGAGTACGCTGATTCGTCAATTAGTACTCGTGGTATGATTGGAAGTCACTAGGCTGATAGGACCAGTCTTAGTACGGTGGAAGGCCACTTGTAGTGCGCTGACCCTGCTATTAATATCGTGGCACTAGTAGTATGTGAAAATCAGTTTTTCAGCTGTATCCTTGGAATACAACAAGGTTGTTACGCCTTGTAATGTGAATTATGAGATGATAAGATGATGATTGGTGAAGCGACAATCACAAATATGACCATGTCTACGCAGGACTCGAACCTGCAGCCTCCTCGGCACAGACGAAGACTGCCGCAACCGTCTGCGCCACGGGGCCGACTTTTTTATAATTTTTATAATAATAATAATAATTATTATTATTATTAATATTATTATTATTATTGTTGTTGTTGTTGTTGTTGTTTTTGTTATAAAATGCATAACACAGCTATGTATAACGGCAAAAAAAAACATTTTATCAGTCCACGATTATTGCAAAAACGTTGTGTAGTAAAGTAGTCTATATGCCAAGCAACAGAATCAGTAAACAACTAAAAATATCAAACAGTTGCCGTTCCATAACGCAAACAGAGAGAATAGGTACTATACGACAATGGTAGGCCTCATCCTTGGATCGTTGCCTATGCATGTCGGCAGGAGTGTTGAAAGTAGTAGGAGAATTCAGTTGGTCATAGAATAGAAACTGCTTCGTTGTTTTAAAATTTCTGTGCACATTGAAAAATAGAAAAATGTTTCTGGGTCCCAGCTGCTTTAAAATACACTGCAAAGATCTCGGAAATTTATCCGGGTAATGGCACCCCGTAAAATAAAATAATAGAAATTCTCATAATATTCTCAGAAGCCACTCAAGAAGTAGAAGGAAAATGCGTTTCAGAAGACGGTTCTCATATAAGATAAACATCATCATCATCATCATCATCATCATCATCATAATAATAATAGTAATAGTAATAATAATAATAATAATAATAATAATAATAATAATAATAATAATAATAATAATAATATTGCCGATCCGATCAGATGGCCGAGTTGGCTAACGTAGTAATACCTTAGTGTTTTCGGACCAGAAGATCGCGGGTTCGAGTCCCGGGCATGGGTGTATTTGTGTATGGCTGTACGAGTGTCATCCTTTCATTCCTAATTATCTTCATCATTTCATCTTCCATATCCCCAGGGCTAACAAAAAAATAAAAATCGGACTCAGCTAAATGATAGTCCTCAATTAAAGTTACGTGCACCTGCCACCGCAATAATGATACCGAGCCATGGTAAATGCAGAGTAAACCGGCCTATTCGCCAAAAAAATAAAATAATAATAATTCAAAAAATTGGAGCTATTTCCGAGGAAAATTTGAAAATGTCTCTAAGGTGTCATGTAAAATCCCAAATTTTAAAGAAAATGTTTCAAAATCCCAGCGCTTCGAGTCGAGCCAGATCTACTAGGATATATACATTTTGGAAAAATTCCTACGTATGATTTAGGCGCTACTGGTGTGCATAGACAGACGGACGAACTGTTAAAAACACTTTTTGGTATCAAGGGATCCCAAAATGTGCATTTTTCGTGAAATCTCGAAATTGATTTTCCGGAGTATTACATAACTTTCTCTACACTACTTCATATATACGTACGTATACGAGAAAGTAACTAAGGGTGCAAGAGAATGGCACACAGTAAAGTTATCTAATTTTCTTGGTAGCTCCACGGTCCTGCCCCATCCTCTTGCCAGCTGACACCTATCGCCGCCCAAAATAAATTTTTGACGTTTTCTCAATTTTTTGGTTTCCTAATGGAACATTCAAAATAATAATTTAATATGTTAAGAAAGAGTAAAACATCGTCGTATATGAAAATTTTTGGCCAAGAATTATGGGCCATTTTTAAGAATATTGCCTTTAGGCATTATTGTAAATAGAACATTTGAAGCTCTTTTTCACAATAACTTTTTGTTTTCAAAAAACTTCATATAGTCATTTGAAGAACTTTCACACACAAATGGAATAATCGCTGAAAATGTCCGTATTATCGGCGTGAGAGATATTTCAAAAAAACATTTTTTGTATAATTTTTGAAAAAGCAATAGATGTATTATCCGTAAGAAAAGTTTGAAGAAACAATTTGCATCCGTATTTGAAAAAATGGCATTTAAGCGTTTCTGAAAATGCAGTATTTTGAGCTCATTTTCACATAGGTCACAGGGGCTTCATGTAAACTATCGCCAATTTTTAAAGAAAGATTTTCAAAATCGCAGTACTTAGAGTCAAATCGCATCAACCGAGGAATATCCATTTTGGTAAAAATCCTATTTATGGTTTAGGCGCCAGTGTTTCAGATGGAGGGAGGGACGAACGGTTTGAAGAAAACACTTTTTCGGTATGAAGGTACCCCAAAACGTGTATTTCAGTTGAAATATCGAAATCCATTTACCGCAGCATTACGTAACTTTCTCTATACTACGTATATTACTTCGTATATACGTACGTATCAGAGAAAGTAAACAATGCAATTGATGTTTGAAACAAATTTTCAATAAAGATTTACTCAGTATTATAGGTAGTAATCTTTGAACAAACTACACTTCCTTAAAAACATTTGGAGTAATTATATATGTTCCTTGACAGTTTGATTTTCCCTTCCCTACATAGTCACAAAAGGGCTTTTTACTCTTAAAAAGGCAACGTAAAATTATCCATGCGAAAATACAGGATCGGGGAAGTACAACAACCCTGCAATATTATTTAACTTTATTTACCGAACTGAGAGGGTCACCCGTGCAATTTTAACGCCTAGAATTTCAAGTAATTATTATAATTTCACATGCAGTTGCTGACTCTGCTCATCTGTGAGCAGATGCGGTAGTATCGAGAAGAGGCAGACCAGTAAAAACCTAATAGAATGTCCAAGAAGATTTAATTCTGTAGATGAAACTGACGAAGAAAGAAGAGAGAAAGCTTTTTTCCTGAAGATGAAATGTAAGGAACGTTTCTTGGAGGCTTTTTACTCCAAAATTCCATATTTTAAGGCCCTCTAACACTGTTTTTCCGACATGATTTCAAACCTGAGCAGATTTTTCAACAATTTAATGGAATGGAAAACTTGCAACATTTGCTGAGCCTGCGGTGTTGTCATCCATTCTGTAAGCCGATTTCTACCACGTTTCCTCCTCCCTTTCATCCTGACACTCACTTAAAACGATTGAGTAAACTTAGCTACAGCCACGTAGTCTTCTCATCACGGGCGACCTTGGATCGGTTCGCCTTTGTACAGAAAGCGATGCGCACTTGTCATGACGCACGCTCCCCCCCCCCTCCACTAGCCCACCTCACGCCATCCGAGGGCGGTGCTGCAGCTCCACTCATCACATTCGCATATTCGATAGCGTTGCGCCACATGCAAACGCGTGTATTAAGGCCCATTCACAATGCAAACGTAAACATAAGCATGGCGTTAACTTTAAAGTTAGGACTACGTCCATAAGGGGACTCATTCACAATGCGTTCGCATAAGCATTAACTTAAAAGTTTCAAGCTTCTTTGCTTATGCTTACGTAAGAAACAAGAAATGAACTAATCACAGAACGGTAACTCAAAATAGAGAATCGAAATTGGAGGGAAGTCGATAGAAGAACTAACGCCATATGGGACATAGACACGGTCGATATCTTGAAATCGATTCTCACATCCAACCAGAAAGTCACACAGCCAATAGAAACTTATTTTGCTAACGTTTATGTAAGGCATTGTGAATACTATCGCTTATGTTAATGTTTATGTCTATGCGCTATGCTTATGTTTACGTTTGCATTGTGAATGGGCCTTTAGGGTTGACACCTGTTCCATATTTGACGAGAGGTCACGTACTTTATGTAAAAAAAATTGCGTCCCTTATTTTGAATCAGTGTTACCACAAATCGTCGAAAATTATAAACCATTATTATGTTTCAAAGATTCATCCTCTGGATGTTCTAACCACGTTCGATCTAGAGCTCGTTCAAAACTCGTCAAATGGACTCAGACTACAAAAAGATGTCCAGTGTCATTAGGAAAACATGAAATTATGTTAATAAATACGAACATGACATGCCGTCTTATTTTATCTCAGATCGAACATTTTGTCGATTCTGCAGCGTCTCTGGTCGGAAGGCCCCAAGGTTCGATCCCTGATAGTTGCTACTATATAGCTAGGTGGAAGCCAGCCACTAAGTGGAGGATAATTCTCGCGACCAGCTGCTCTGATGGGTAGTTGTCCGTAATTTCTCCGATCAAAACGAGGCGAATGCGAGCATTCTACTAACAAACGGCCCACCGTGACTCCCGATCTGCCCTTCCTCTTATTTGCCCTATCCCTGCCCCTCTTCCTTACGCGCGCACGCAGACACACACACACACACACACGCGCGCGAAGCGAAGCGAAGACTTAACCCCTCACGTAGGGAGACCAGTTGGTAGTTTAGAACTTGTGGCGACTGCTACGGTTCCCCGCCGGAGGACAGACATACCAGAAAGGGAAAACCCTCTCAAATATATGTGTAGGTCGGTGCCGGATCTCACCCTTCAGCGGGGGAAGCCCGTCACCTCCTAGCGAAAAGAATTTACTACTTCGCGAAACTAATGACAGTAGCAGTTGACGTAGCCGGAAATATCAATCAATCAATCAAACATGGCAAGCTAAAAATTTTGCACAAGTATGATTACGAAATTTTAAAAGCAACAGAATAAAATTCCAAACACACTTGGAAGAAAATAATTTGTTTTTTATTGGCTACTTGTCTAATTACATATGTCTTAAGTGTAAATCTGCATTGTGAGTGAAAAAATTACCACTAATAATATAAGTTAACCATCCGGTTAATAAATGTTAATTAGAGCGTTTAAATTCAAAGATCTGAAGATGGCAATCGTCGCATGAATGGAAATAAAATTTTGAATTGCCGGTCTCATTTCAAAATTCAGTAAACTCCTGAACTGAAATAATCTTGGTCCTATTCCAATGCGTAAATGACTAGATGAAATAGAAATATGTGCGTATAAATGTAAATTACTGCCCAAGCCTGGGTTTTAGAATACGCATTAGAAAAGTAAAAATATATTATTCGTACCGTGAACGGCAAATACATCATAATCTGTGCCGGAAAGTGTAATTTTATTAGTGATTTATTATAACGTAAAAGATCGTTAGTAATTCTGGAATCCAAAAAAAATATTTTGTGTGACAGTAGAATCACGTGACAAGAAAGCACGCACTTTGTGAAAATATATTTGCACAAAGTATTGAAAACTGAAAGTCAAATAATTTTAAAAAATATTATTTTAGAGCTAGATTAATACATTGAATTCTCGAATGGGCAGTGTACTGGTGTTTTGCTGGACCTCTGCAATAAAATAATTAATCATCGACAAGAAACGTCTTTGATATAATGATACTCCCACAGGTTCATTATAAATGGAGTCGACAGTATAGATAAATGAAAGAGAGTCGTATTATTTAATACAAAAAGTATAATGTTACCTTCAATACTGTTGTACAAGAAAATTTCACATAACTCAACACTCATCAAATAACAGAAAAACCTCTACTATATACAATTTTGCACAATAACATCAACGTTTTTGTCGTGCAAAATGATGCCATGGGTGACCTCCCCGCCATTACAACAGTCATCCAATTAGCAGGGAAAATATACACCATTGCCTTACACCTATGACAGTCAGCTCTAGTTTATTTTAATGGCGAGACACCTGTAGCCCCACCTCGGCGGCGTAAAGCAGGTTCTACAGGAAGAGTACCTATGTCTGGCATGGGAAGGAATCGAATTTGTAAAGTGATAGTGGTAGGCCGGGTAGCATTGTCACAAAATATTTGTATTAATAAACGTTTAGAAAATATATACTATTGTATGTGTTGGCCTAATGTAGATGTCTAATTCAAGTTTGAATTGTCTTTGAAGTTGTGTGAAAAGTAAATTGAAATAAGAATGACAGTTTTATTCTTATATTTAAAGTAAATAATCCTTTTTGTTCTTTTGTCTGGAAGGTATTTAACTTCCTGATATCGCCAATAAATTTAGTGAAAATGTGTTATGTCTAGAATAAGTATTACAAACTCTACGGGCATTTTGGGAGTTAATAGATTAGTTCATGTTCCTAGGTGCGTTACCTGCAATGGACACTACTTCCTTAAACGTAGTGTATGTTTTATCGTAGGAGATGGCGGTATTCGTCACTGCTGGTCGGTGAGACTTGTTGACATGCGGGGTTTTCCCAAACCAGGTATCTCCCACCTAGTCGGGCACCCCTCCAACCAAGCAATATGCTCTATACTCCCGACGTGTGTGGTAGTGTAAAGCGTGGGGGAAAGGGGGAAAGGATAGGACCAGGAAAAGAAAAAGGAAGGAAACATCGCGTGCGGTCTGTGGCCCTTTTATTAGATGAGCGGAGAAACCACGGGAAACAACCGACAAGCGCAGCCGGTCCCTAGACTTCTCCTCCAGACAGCGGCCTCGCTATGCAGGGAGTTGGAAAATCCTGACACCGCTGGAGCTCAAACCCTTGGATCTCACAGCCAAAGGTACTGCGTAAAGTGTCATCAATCAAGCCCTGAGCTACCTCAGGGAGCCCTGAGCAACCTGGGGGAATCGAAGAGGAGAAATAAAAAAGCAGTCGAATAGTGTAAATTCGGTGCTTTTATTTTCTCCTATACGTATACAGAGTAATATACGTAGTATAGAGAAAATTATGTAATGGTGCGCGAAAAAAACGCAGAAAAACTCTCATTGCAATTTTAAATTGATCATTTTTCTCTAGTCTTCTTTTTTCTCTTAAATTTCAAAAATGAAGTTTTTTTGATTTGATTCTCACGTCGTTAGTATTTACTTTAGCGGCGATTTGTTCACATTGTAGCATACAAGGGCTTAAGGATGTCTAATAAAGTTTCTTGAAATTTCAAAAGTTTTCTGTGAAAACGAGTTCAAATTCCGCATTTTCGGAAAAGCTCTAACGCCATTTTCTCAAATACGGCTCCAACAATTGTCTTGAAATTTGTTTGTAAGAATAGTGCTTATTGCTTAAGATGACATAGAATCAATTTTCCGGTATTCGTATGTCTTTTCAAAAATTACTCGAATGTATTTTTTAAAATCTCTCTCAAGTCATTAATACGAACATTTCCAGCGTTTTGAAAAAACTGTTGAATTTGTGAGTTAATGTGCTTCAAATGACTTTCAATGAAGTTTTTCGATAACTCAAAAGACTTCTGTGAAAATGAGCTCCAAATTTTGAATTTTCTGTAATACTTAAGCACCATTATAAACGGCTTCAAAATTTTCAACGAAATTTGGCATTTAGAACGAGATTGTACTCTTCTTTAATATTCTTAATGTAATATTTCGGTTACTTCCTGTAACACGTTGTGTAGTCGGAATCCATGTTTTGTGGGTCCAAGTTTCCGAAAAATCGATCAAGGTAACCACGCTTCACATCTCACAACTGAAAAAGCGGAAAGGCCGACTGGACCTTTTGCTCGTGCGGATGTCGTCATCGACACCGACATCGAATGGGGGAACGGCATGTTGGAATGTCCAAATAGTACATTACGAAACGATGATGGGTATTAATACTCCAGTGTGTTATTACGATAAGAGCGAGAAACGAGCAAGTAGGTATTGTAAACTTCACACGAGTGTATTAATACCCATTTCATCAAGTTTCATACGGTACTTTTCAACAATTTATGGTAGCGTTTGTGAGTAATATTTTAACACTGAATCGTTTCGTGACAGGTTACAAGCAGGATTCAACTAAAGCCACATAGCGGACAGCTCCCTACCCTATCTGCGGCAGGTGGCTATTGTTTACCACTGCGTTAATCAAATAGGATCAAAGTGAAATTATTTTAAAATATTCCACGTGAAAAATCACTAATATTAAAATGAATTAAAACTAACAAGCATAATATAATATAAAATGCAACTTAAATGTCAGCAATCGAACGAAACATTTACTACAACGATTCTCTATGAATAATTGAAAATACTTGATTTGTAAACTTCTCTGTGGTCGATAACCGGTATCATAATGAAACCTATATCGTAATGACTATCATTATGCCACGTGTTGCAGCCACTAAATGACAGAACTATACACTGGGAGTAGAAAAAGAAATTTCTTCAGAACTTCTAGCAAACGGCGGAAGGTGCAGATGTCCCGTCTCAGCCGTCACGGCCCAGTGCGCTTACCCCCACGGGAAACAAAGGAATCAAATTTAAAACATCCCCTCCGTACCATACCGACCCGGTGCTCGCTGAGTGTTTAAGACCTTTACCACTGTCTTGAAATCGGCTGAAGTTGTGGGCATCGACAGATGACTCTGATCGGGAGGTAATAGGGTTCGGGTCCCGGCGGGATTTTCGACATTCGCTGCATAACTAGGTCAGCCGCTGTCTGGACGACAAGTCTAGCGGCCGGCTGCTCAGATCCGGAGTTTTGCGTGGTTTCTCCGATCAACGCCAGGCGAATGCAGGAGCAGTACCCTAACAAACGGGCCACGGACTGTACGCGATCTTTCCTTCCCCTTCCTTGTCCTATCCTCACTCCTTACACACACACACACACACACACACTTAGATGCACTAGAATACCACACATGCCGGGGGACCGGACGGGAGCTTAGAGTCTGTCCCTGCTGGGGCGGTGTTCCGAAGGTGGGAGATGCCTGATTGGGGAAAACTCCGCAATCCGAAGTGTCGGTTGGCGCCGGATCTCACCAATCAGCTTGGGTTGATCGCCGCCACCCGCGCGATGAAAACATACACCACACTTACGGGACTAATGACCTTATTAGTTTGCCCTCGGAATCACTAATAAATCAACCTGCCAATAACTGTGGCCAGCGTTTTCCCTCTTTCTATCATTTACTGCCCCTTGCCTACACACACTTTCGCGCACTTACATTACCACACGCGCCGGGAAACCGGCCGAGAGCTTGTCCCTCCTGGAGCGGTGCCACGCTGGTGAGAGTTATCTGATTAGGGAAAGTCCCCGTCAGACGACGCCACAGCCACATTTCGTCAACCATCGGCGGATGATCACACTCAGCGATAAAAAAGCACTACACTTACGGAACTAATGACCTTATCAGAAGACGCGCCAGAATTAACTAACCAATCATTTAAAAACTCGCTTCCGTTCCACCGGCTGAGGTAGCTCAGGGCATACATTAATGTCACTGCAGCGCCGCTGACCAAGAGGTTCCGGTGGGAGATACCTGGCTGGGGAAAATTCCTCAAGCAGACACGTAGGTCGGGCCCGGATCTCACCAAATAGCGGGGGGACACCGCCCCGCGTGATAAAAATACACTACACTTACGGGACTAATGACCATAGTAGTTTACCTGCCCGGAAAAACGAAATAATCAGTCAACTCAATGGTTATGCCAGCCTCATACCACGAGTCTGGCGGTTATTGATTAATTGTAAATTACAATAATTTTTCTTTCTTTAATAGTATTAAATATTAGAGACACAAATTAAACGGCTTTTGGATGAAATTCAGTGCTGACCAGGCGCGCCATTTTACCTGGATCCACCTCCACCTACATGGGGCTCGAACCCGCAACCTGCGACTCCGGGTCCGCGCCGCTCTACATCGCAGCGCCCTCGGGGCAGGCCAATCGGAAACTACTCGCAGCAATCAGGGAAGCATTCGCGTGGCGTGCCCTGCTCAGGAGAGCCAGCCAGGGGGACGGGGGGGGGCACGAGAGGGGACATCCGTTAGTCCAAAACACAAAATTTGAGAAGAAAAATACGAACATAAAGAACAACAAATACATTATATTAAATTAAGAAAACAAAAAAAACCAAAAAAACTTTAAAAGTATAGGTAAAAATCTGCACCTTTTCCTACCCATTTCATCCAGAAATGCGTCACTTCTGGTATTCTTCGTTATTTAATTAATGGTTATTTTAATATTAATTTTATTAATAACGGTTAGCATGGTCTGCACTTTGTGCCGCCTTTTTCCTTGGTATTTGCTTATTATGTAAACCTCATTTGCACTTCAGCCACAGAATTAAGCCTAAGACCCATCTGTAGAATTTACAGCTGTCTCTTCAGTGACTCTTCGACAGTAAGCTATATATAAAAAAAAATACTTCCACCGTCGGACTCGAAATCTAGGACCTCTAGGTACTGCAGCGACATCAGTTGAAGTCTCAGCTGCGTAGAATAAAATATCGCAGAAAAAATGTTAGTAGGCTGACGAACATTGTCATTAGCCATGCAGTGCCTGTCACTTTGCGGTCCCATCTCTACATCGCTCGTAGCTGCAATAGTGTTCACAAGTAAAAAAAAAACAGGTTTTGAGTCATTGCACTCTCTAGAGTTGTAGATATTCAGATTACCTTCCAGCAGCAACAGTAGCATATCTTACTGTAGCAACAAATGGCAGAAGTGTGAATGCAAGAATTATGCGTTTCAATTCAAGTTGAAAACTTCGAACTCATTATCTCAACATCTAATTTTCTAGTTGTGGCACTATTGCAGCTCACGGACGATTGTTGTTTGATTTCCGCGCGCGTCAACTACTATGTCCTTTAGTCTCGTAAGTGTAGTGCATGTTTTATCACTGTATTCTCTTAGTTTCCTCGCTGGATAGCGAGATCCGTTGGCAAATTACACGTTCGCCTTGAGGGTTTTCCCCAACAAGATATCTCCCATCAGCGGACACTTTCCCAACAAAGCTCTAAGCCACCGCGCGATCTGCCGACACGTGTGTAGTGTAGTGTGTGAAAGTAAGGGGGAGGTATAGAACAAGGAAGAGGAAGAAAAGTCGCGCAACGGTCTGTGGCCGTGTTGGGGAAATGCTCGGCATTCTCTTTGGTATTGATCAGGAGAAACCACGGAAAGAGAAATGTTCCTGAAACCAGAAAATGTTCAGAACAGCCGGCCGCAAGAATTCTCCTAGCTACCTACGGGATCCACAGCGACTAGAATCGACCTGGCTTACCTAGCTGCCCGTGGGGTCTGGAACGGTAGGACCTCCCGGTCAGAGATCTGCTCTCTCACGGCTGAAGTGGGACTTCTTTCGGAAAGATTTTCAGCATTTCCTATTTCAGCGCTGAGCCAAGACTCTTACATATCACATAACGAAATTCGGGAATTCAACCGTGTTGTAAGTGAACAGTATATATTGTAAGGTTCCTGCAATTGGCGGCAGAAGAACCAGAACTCCCCTTTCGTCCCCTTCCCCATATTATTCTAGTGCTAACGTGTGTTGGTGTACGTGTAACCCGTGTAAGACGCTAGCACCTTAAACTCACCAATCTTTCCTTTTCATCCAGTATATGTTAAGAACGCAAGAATATCTTTTTTCTTGATCTACCTTTTATCCTGCATCACTGTGTAAATGTCTCCTTGTAATTGTACATAACCGGAACGTATTATAAACTTAACAGTGCCATACACCTTGACAATACAAACTATTCTTATTTAACTCCGTTACCAAACAGCTGATGGCCCTGAGGCCACCAACCATGTTACGAGGGCTCTCCGGAAGTGTCCGCCGCCTTCCTTTTCGCGAGGGGGGCTGTGGGGAGGGGAGGGGAGGGGCCGACCGCAGAGGATGTGCGGCCGCGGAGGCAGATTGCGGTCGGCCGGCGCAGCATCCGCGGAGGGGGCGGCGGCG
>BOPP01000140.1:1454670-1512309 GCA_017312745.1 Gryllus bimaculatus
ATTGTGGTGGGGTTTATCTAGATGCGAGATTAAACGTGTGGGAAAATAACAATTTTGCCGTCTGATCTGTAACCTCTGGTCTGATATATTAGATTTTTGCGTTAAATGAAAGATAATAAAGTGTTTTTTTTTAGCAAATGTCCTCATACAATTTTTTATAACTCGTGCAGAATTTCAGTTAGAGTGCATTTTTTCAATCCGTGAAGTGAAAAGTTGCTCTGGGGGTATACAAATGATATTTGCAAAATAAATTAGGAAAATTGTCACGCGAGACCATCTCATATATTGATACAATATTGTTTGTCGAGTACAAGTGAAAAACAATTAGCAGTTTCGCACACGAAAAACAAGCATGTCTCTCTCTTTGTGAAGTTTTAGCATCACAGGAGAAATAGTTTTCGAGGTAAACCGGCTTGTTTGAACCCGCGCAGCGTCGTTGATTTTCGCTGTCTGGGGAACCGCCCAACCCCAGTAAATCCCACTTTTTTTTCCAATCCCCGTAAATCCCACTTCCCTTTGATAATTTAAACGGACTTGAAATCTCAGGCCCTCACAACTCGTCACCTCCGCCCCTTCCACAAGGCTGCCAGCGGTGTTACGGTGGACGTCCTGATCGCAACTAGAGCGACGGGGAGACAATGAGGCGGATTGTCAGGGGACGTTTTAGTTCATGGAATACTTATTCCGAGCGCGTCAACTACTAAGGTCATTAGTACCGGTAGAGAAGTGCGTGCTGAATCGCGGGAGATATTGGTGATCTCGCCCCCACTCGATGACGAGATCCGGCGCCGATCTACGTCAGCATGCGGGCTTTTCCCTAACCAGGTTTCTCCCACCAGCGCAGCGGGGCAACGCCTCAGCTGAAAAAAGAAGCTCTAAGCTCCCGCCTGATCTCCCGGTAAGGGCGGTAGTTGGGTGTACATTTGTTGTGTGTGTGTGTGTGTGTGTGTGTAAGGGGTGAGGATAGGGCAAGTACGAAGAAGGAAAGATCGCGCGTGGCCCTTTTGTTAGGGTACTGCTCCGTCATTCGCCTGGTTGATAGGTTAACTACCGATCAGAGCAGTCGGCAGGTAAAATTTTCCTCCGGGCCTCGACTGAACTCGGCCTAGCTGACAAGATAACGTGTAACCGTCGGGACTCGAACCTTGGGCCTCCCGGTCAGAGGCGCTGCAGAGACATCAGTGTTTGTGTTGATATTTCAGCGAATATGTACACATTTTTGTTGATAGCTTTGAGTAAATTTCTTAATGTATAATTAAATTAAAATATAATTAAATTAAAATAATGATCTCATGTTCAAGTCGCTGCGAGCCAGCTCGAAGAAACTCGGATGAACGGTTTATCCGCTAGTGTTGTTCACAGGCGGACAGGCATTTTGCTGTCATTCGCTTTTTTATATCAAAGACCCGCAAAACATGTATTCTGGCTACAATACTAGATAGATGATTTTTTTCTAAATTTAGCAACTGCATTGATCCACTTTTTCGTTACCAGTGGCTTGTAATAAGCCGAAAATTCGCATTTTGTCACGGAGCATTACATTACTTTCTCTCTACTCCGTAGCGAGAAAGTAAAACGAGACGAAAAGAACTATAAATAATTATTAGATTAAGCTCCCATACCTACACAGTATGTATATTCAAATATTCATTATATAATATATAAGCAACTACGTTTCAACGTTTTTTTAAGTATAATAGATCATCAGTACAGAAAAAGCCACTTCCTTTTTTTTCTTCTTCTTTTTTCTTCAACGAAAACTAATTTCCTGCTAACTTGCTCTGGGGCAGGGAAGTGAAGCACAATGGAATGGTAATGGGACTGGTGAGTACTGTCAGTAAGATAACACGAGCTGTCACCTGCATTACTGGGTGCAGAAACCAGCACAGATAAGTTAATTGCGAACAATTATTTCGGAAAGATCACGGCTGCGATACACTCCACATAGTGAAAGTTACAAGTTTCATATTGTGTATTGTTCAGCGAACTTCTGAATTTTCTGCATAGACGTGAGCATAGAGAGCCCATGGCTGACTGAACGTTTCGAAAGGGCGCCCGTCGCCTTACATTTAACATTTAATATGCACAATACATAGCTTCTAACACGGGGTTGTCCGGCTGGCGACCAGCTGTGCCATTTATTGAGGCCCGCCGACGGTTATTAGTCGAAAGTGTACTCCTTTGCGTCCACCCATTGCGTGCCTAGCGCACACGCACTACCGGGGTCAACCCCCGCTTCAATGTAAAAACAGACGAGGTTTAGATTTAAGGATTTTTTTCTAGTAAATTCAGAAGTTCGAAATCGTTCTCATGGGATTCACTGCGTCCTGTATGGTACAGCCTGTTACCACGCATGGTTCCATCCCCCCCCTCCTTCAGAGCAACCGGGCAATCTGCCGAGATCAACAATACCGCGAACTCGGACAATCGCCCGAGTAATAAAAACACAGCCCTCAGCTGCATTACAGTTCCAATCGTGGCCCTCGAGGCCTTGCAAGTTGGACATCCCTGATCTAACACACCAACATTGAATTTCCATATATACGTTAAATGCTCAATTTACCCCTTTTGTAACTTGACAATTTGAGGAAGCGTACGCCATTTAGAAAAGAGACACTCTACCCTATCTGGTAACCGTTTCAACAGATCAGAACAAAAGCAATGCATTAATTAAACGTGTAATTAAACATGTAAATGTAAGTTATAATTTCATTATCCTTGTATGGTTTGTTAATTTTTCACTAAAATACGGACTCAAATATACTGTGTGCACTGTTATTTACTTTGTACACTGTAAGTGTTCAAATGTGCACTCTAATACATTGAAATTCGATGGCCGAAAACATTTAATTGGATAATTATTTTAGTTATTAAGTGCTTCAAGCCCCACCTGATTTTCCACCCGAGACAAAAAAAGCTTAAAACTTGAAGATCAATGCCTTAAAAATATTCTGCTTTTACGATTGAATGATTACGCTTCGATTGCTGTTCATGAAAATCAAAAGATCTACGATCTGTTTTCACAATATACTGCGGAAATTGTAATGCGGAGAAATTGTGACCGGTAAATGGCAACTGAGTACGATGAGGCATTGAAACGGATGCCGGCTCAGCTTCAAATTAACAAATGCATCTCTTGTATATTTATAACCCACATTACGAGAATGTGGGCCGTGCGTGCGCCACCATCCTGCCTTCCAGTTGAACGACTCGACGCCACAGACAACAGAGAACGCGTGACATTGCGGACTGAAAACACGTACGAGTCAATCATCATTTCCCCCTCGTGTGTGAGCTATTGCCAAGGTGTTATCAGTCGCTCAATGTGAACTTTCTAGAGACAAGCACGATTCGAACAGGTTGCACACTTCATACATAAGGCGGTGGAAAACGTATCAAAGTAAACGTACAATAACGCGCTTGCAATAAGGAGAGGCATTAACACTTTAAGAGAACACAGAAGAAATGGTACTCATTTATGTTCCTATCTGAAAATATACTACAAAAATGGAAACAAAAGAGAGCTGATTTTCTTCTAGAATTGAATCTTTTAATATCATAACAAATTCCGTCCTATTTTTCCGCGTTTTTGTGAATCAGCTCATATGTCTGTTACCAATTTTAATATGTACAACCCTAATTTTTGGAAAATATGGGTTGGAACAATTCCCCCCCCCCTGAATATTTTATTTTGAATGGTGTTTCGTTGACTTACAATACTGCAAATTGTATTTTCTATGTGAAAACTTTAGACCAAAGCTAGCAGCACCCACGATTTGGGGAAATCCACAAGAACCTAAATTTCGGGAATGAGCCACTTAATTAGTCTTTACTTTTGCATATGGTTTACTTGCTATCTGTTTCGTGGTGCTGCTAACTTTCAATGGCTACATAACTACGTCGAAGCCAACCACTGTCTTGGAGAGTATTTAAGCGACCGACCTCTCTGAGCAGTTTCAAGTGTTGTCTCCAATCAACACTGGGCGGTGTCGGAGCAGTATCTTAATAAACTGGTTTCGGAGTGCGATCTTTCTTTTGTTCCCTCCGTTAAATATACAATGCCGGCCAAAAGTTTTTGAACACTACTAATAATTTCAAATTTGTGATGAAAATAGTTTGAAATTGTAATAATATACATGTACATTGTGGTCATTGGCTATCATATTATCCACATATCTTACGCCAAAAATACATATAATTACAATAAAATGAAACATTTTAACCTAAAAAATAAATGTTATACTGACTTTTCATACACCCCCCCCCTTGCTTGAATTACTCTCTTAACGGTTCTTGGTATCCTTTTTCAAGAGTTTCTCACAAGCAACAGCTTCAATGAATTAATTTACAGAACCTGTTCGAGGTATTTTTCAATTCTCAACCCCTATGAACCACAAAACGTAGTGTACCTACAGTCCGAACTCTGTGGTACAAGACAGCAAACTGTGGCTTTCCCAGCCTCGTAACATTTTTCATCAATGAGTACTCTTGAGTGGGGATATAAAGACCCGTACGTAACACAAGATAGATCGAGACAAAGACCCTACTTCAGTGCCCGGGGTTTCAGTGTCTCTATCAAGGAAATAATTATATGCGTCGTCATTGCCAACAATATTATTAATATTGTTAATATTGTTGGCATTAAAAATATATTTGGCAATGACGACGCAAATAATTATTTCATTAGAAATGCCAACGATAACTCACCGCAATACCTATATTCTCTATCAAGCCCAAATACAGCGCGCCGAGAAAAATACTTTCACAGGAGTCCAAAAACTTTTGCCCGGCAGTGTACGACATACTCGTAAATGAACTACACGCACTATCCCACACATATCGAGAGACCAACCAGAACCTTAGAGCTTGCCCCCGCTGGGAAAGATACCTGGCGGAGTGAGGCACGCTCGTAAAACCGTGTAGGTCGGCGGCGAATCTCGGGTTCCAGCGGGGAGGTACTCCGACACCTCCCGGGATATAACACTCACGGAACTATGCGCCTCAAAGCACTAAACACTCACCCCCATAGACGCGCAGAGGGTGGCAAAACAACGGAGATTCAAATTAATTGGGTGCAATGTAACAAAATGGCCATGCCTCGACCGGGAGAGGTGGCATATGGCATCAACCGATGACACTGCAGTGCCTCTGACCGGGAGGTCCTAGGTTCGAGGCAGGATTGTCGACACTTGCTTGTCAGTTAGGTCGAATTCAGTCGCTGTCTAGAGAAGGATCCTAGCGGCCGGCTGCTCTAATCGGTAGTTTTCCGTGGTTTCTCCGATCAACACCAGGCGAATGTTTGAGCAGTGGCTCTAGCAAACAGGTGCGCGATCTTCACTTCTTCCTTGGCGTTTCCTCACCCCTTACACTCGCACGCACTACACTTCCGAAAATACCGGGAGGCCGATCTGATTCGTAGCTTCGAGCTTATCGGTGCCAGCGGTTGGGAGATACCGCTAGCCGACGGTATGTCGGCGCCCGATTGCCACCTCCCGAGAGAAGATGCAATTGCACCCACTAAATTATTTTTAACTGCTTAGTAATTCAAAGGTCTCAGACGACCCGTCACCTTACATCGTTTCATATCAATTTGCTAATAATATATTCCTACCAAATCGCATCGTTCAGGGATAAGAGCCTTCCGTTCAGGACACCGGAAAATATTTTTCATTTTTATTAAACGAATTAAAAAAAAGAAGCTTTAACAGTGCTTTCATAAGCCAGTTACAAAAAAGGGGTCAATGGCATCTAGACACAAGCCTTACCCAGGTTGCACCTAATGACAGACAAATACGACAAATCGTGGAATATAAAACACTTGGAGTCTGAGAGAAAAAACACTTTTATGTTGTTGTTTCAACCTGGGACGTGAATTATTCTCAAGCGTTTTACCATGCTGTTATCACTCCGTTGCGAAAAAAACGAAACAGGTAGCGCGACGACATATTTACAATCGGCACCAGATTCGCAATTTTTAACTGAAATGTGAACAGGAAATTAAGGGACGTGGTAAATGTTCAACAATAATATAGTAGGGCTATTTCTTTATAACAGTTGATAAATTAATCAAATGTATGGAAATGGATATATTTATTCATACGTAGATGTAGGTGAATATTAAGTTTTTATGAAAAACGTAAAGAAGGTAAGGGAACCTAATATTTTGTCCGTTTTCTACTGGTACTATCCATGCCCACTTTTTCAAATAGCCCCATTATTATTAGGGTTAACAAAACAACTTTGCTTAGAATTAATCTTACATAAAAGCGCAAGACTATTACATATAGTTTTAATGCTTCTTTGCGATCACATTTATAAGTCCATGTATTTTTATGACTTTTATACACCCCAAAGGGAAGTGGTGTCCTAAACTTTCTCCGTGGGTGCAATAGTCACAAAATGTAGAGAGGTACAGAGGGGGGGGCTGGATGAAACGAGTGCGGCGTTAGGGTCCCCACTTTCCTTCCCCTTCCTTGTACCTTGATCTATTTTTACACTCCTTACTTAAACTACCACACGTCGTGTGTTTAGGGCCTGTCCCGGCTGTGGGAAAACCCTGTAAGTGGACGAGTAGGTCGTCGCTAGATCTCACCACCCAGCTGGGATCACAACCACCTCCGCACATACACTACTAGCCGTTTTCGCGTCCGGTCACACCAATCAATCAAAGCGAGTACTCACGTGTGCTGCACCCACCTGCTGCGCTGCCTCGGCCAGGCGACACGACGCGGCGCGGTTCCCCGACCGACCGTGCTATCTGTTCGCACTCGCGCCCTCCCCTCACATGCGCTCGCGTGTTCTCTCCGCATGCACTCCCGCTCGCGTACGCCACGGGGCGGAACACTTTCTCGAGCCACCGCGGGGGGCGCGCCCATCGCCATCCTTATCTAACGTCATGTAGCACTGTTGGATCGGATCGCTCGTCCGCCTGCTTTATGTTAAAAGCACACGTTTTCTTGGACCCCGGTATACCTACCCTTTTACCAACATTGTTTGAATGAATAATAAATGATCGCAAGGAGCGTTGTATACGAAATCTGAAAGCCAGAAATGTTCGCTCCCGTGTGAAAGCAACTATTTTCCATCTAAAAACGAGCTACAACGATGAT
Source organism: Gryllus bimaculatus (assembly GCA_017312745.1). NCBI lineage: Eukaryota > Metazoa > Arthropoda > Insecta > Orthoptera > Gryllidae > Gryllus > Gryllus bimaculatus. The sequence continues at coordinate 1,461,780 of BOPP01000140.1, forward strand.
ATAATAATGCTTTTGCCAAAATAGCCAAAAGAAACCGTTCCTCTCTCAACTAGAAAAAGGAAGATTCGCCGCTGACAATACTTACTCCAATAAAAACGTAGGGGGGGGGGGGATTCATAGCGATCACTTCGGATGGAATACAAACGGGAGCTTCGTTACAATTTAATTTCTTATTTTAAAGCTCCCGAGGGGATAACCTCCCAACAGATGAAGCCAATTCGCTCTCAATTTTATCAGAGTATTAACGCACCACAAAGATTCCGAATTTGCAGACTTACTCGAGCGATACCCCGGCGTTCATAAATTCTATCATATGACATCATCCCGAGATTTATCTCTATACATATTAAACTTTTGATAATGGTTTTGTATCGCAACTTAAAGAAATGACTTACATCTATATTAATAAGGTCCATTCAATCTGATGGCATCAACGAATATTATGAATATATTACTATTATTTTGGAATATTAACTTAATAGCTGGTTTTATTGAAGACACCGGTCAAGTTCCTCGTGTATTTTCTGCGCACATTTTATTGGGCCCTCGCTTCAGTAGTTACGAGAGTGGGGAGTCAGGTTATTTTGACTAAAGAAATTTTATATCAAATGGAGTAGTTTGTTTTTCCATGCAAAATAGTTTCTATTTACATTACAACATTACCGGTTATCAGATTTTGTCTGCAACGCTCGTTGCTATTATTTATTCTTAATTCAACTGATGTTCTTAAAGAAGTGGGGATAGATATTACGGGGCTCAAGAAAACGTGCGCTTATAATACTACAGCATAGCTCAACACCCTCAAAAATCAACATTGAGAATCGATAGTATCAATAAAATAAATTAAGCATAGTTTTGATTTAAAACATTGCGAGTGGATACAAATAACATGTCGCCATTAAATGATTAGAGTTACCAGTTTCTACAAATTTCAGCTTGGTTTCTGATTTTCTTTTAGAAATGAAACAACCCAAAAGTTATCTAAAATAAAAAACGAATTAAATAATAAATCTTGTACTTGTCAACTCTAGTAAGAACATATTTACCTACTCGTACTGTGAAAGGGGCAATACGCCAAAGAGTTGTTCTAACATAACGCCAACGGTTCTTTCATAAGTAAACCGTCAAGTCAAAGAGACATGTCCGGGTGGGTCTCGCGCAGTAAAGGGAAGCGTCCCTCATTTTAACACTCACGTTAGTGGTTTGGTGCTAGAGCAATGCGGAAAACCTCTTTCTTCGAGGTTTATTTGGAACACAATCCGCCCATGGGTATGGCACACTCGCAGAGCAACTGTCACCCATATATGCGAATTTTCACGAGCTCTAGTCGTTACCGCCATTCGTCGAGAAGAAGCTTTGCGTAAATGTTTACATTTCGATGTGAATTGCAACTCTATTAGCTTAGAAAAGGAGCTACAGGTGCCCTGCATTCCAAATAACCCCCTCCTTCTCCTCTGGCGTCTAGCGAAATGATAGCTCATGAAAACGCGCTGCTCATACCAAATATAACAGCCAATCATCCCACGAGTCTGGTTAAGGTGGTACATCCGGCAATAAAACTTCTCGCGCATGTGTACTGATCATTTCTAAGCATTTGTCATGATAGCCAAAGACTATTAAAAAAATATCTTTGACTTTTACGGAAATATTCAAAGCCCAAGTTTGCGGAGTGTATAAAATGCCTCTAAATTTCAAAAAGGAAAAAAGGATTTGTGGGGGCTGAAACACAAAACGGGAGACATTCACCAAATCAAAAACAGGATAGGTTTCTTCCATTTCATCCATCACAACTTACTGCAAAAAACACACATATACCAAATGTAACTGTATTTATGAAAAGTGATACATCACACAGCTTACACTAAAGAAGTGGATAAATTATATGCTATTACCATAATTAATAATTCTACACTCTGCTAATCTTGTGAAATAACCACTAAAACAACAGGCTAATTGGTTGTTATACAAAGTCAACATTTGTACTTTTAAACGAGTCCAAACTTTAGCAGAGTGCAGTCAGGGGCAGTGGACATGCCTTGCAAAAGAGGCACCTGGCCACTACCAGTTGCGGCTCCATTGGGAGCCAAGTTCACAAAACATCAAATAATTTCTAAATTAGCTGTCAGATCTGGGACAACGCATTTTTCATGATTAAAATGTGCTTTCTGACAATTTTTCACTGATACATATCGTGCTATCGAAACTTACAAATTAAGATAGTGATTATGATATATCTGTGGAAATTTAAAATGTACAAGTGCTACAAAAAATGCATGAATTTCAAATATTTGACAAAGACAAGTTTGCATTGAGATCCATGTCACACCTAATCACTGGCAGCTTGTATGTTTGACAGTCTATGCCAGGTCCAAGAGCTCTACATACTGGAGTCAAACATGCAGCATAAGGCACCATATCCTTGTACCATGTTCATTACACTTAGCCCTCTAACTAGAAAGAACGTGCCTTCAATTTTCCATTTTGCTAACTTGCTTTGAGTGAGTGGCGCAGCTGAAGGGAACAAGGCTAGGGAGGCCCTCTAGGGAAAGAAATAAAACAAATCAGACATTGCAGCACTTGGAGCCCAAAATATAGCTTATCTCTAGAGCTCTCCCAAGTGCCAGACCAGACAAAAAATTATGTATAAAATATATATATTTCACTAGAAAAAATAAACCTTGAAACATGAGTACTCAGCAAACTGAAAAGACCAACACTTGGAGATTGAGTTTTCAAAGCCAAAATAAAATATAAACTACTATGGTAATGATCAGGTATTAACATCAAACTAGTGCATTTTACTTGTGGATGTGTCGTCAGAAAATTTACTATATTAATATTGTAAAACAAACTACTCATGGGACATACTCCCGCCATGTACAAAGCCCTCAAATCCCCAGCTACTCCACTACATTCTTTAATATTTTAAAATTCCATGCAGACGAACTGCAACGATACCAAATTACATCCATACTTTGGCTACTTAAAATATGATATGTAGAATGTACCAAGTCAGTTAAAAACACTAAAGACAAACAAATGCTCCCTCTCGCCACAGATATATCATTAAAGAACGCCCACCCACACTCTTTCAATGATAGACCATTGTTCTATACACATACTTAGCTCAATGAAGAGCCAAAGAGGTTTACCTAGCACTGAAATGAAACATAACCTGGCCTTTTGGTCATTCTACTGGACATCGCGACCGAGAGAACAGGGCGGGCGTCCGCGGGAAGCCAAAGATCAACGCACTCATGGGCCCCATTATACTCCTCTGAGGCAATTTTTTTTATTGGAGAGAAACTGTAAGGTGAAAGGGAAGCCATTCGCAAAAAATTCCAAGTAATATCAGACATAACGTACATTGACAGCCATACGAAAGGTTGAAACAGGACTACAATCAGCAGTTCTGTTAGCTACACACCCTACAGAAAGTACAACACACTTTCTTGCCAGGTTTAATCCTATAGTAAATGACCATTTATATCTATTGCACTAACGCTATCTCTTACCTCAAATAAAATCTTACAGCATAGCTGTAATAAACCACGGATCAAAAACTGACTATACTGCTTTACATTTAGAACTGCCTAGCCAATGGTCATGAAAATATGAAGGAGCCTACAAGCGAATTTAAGAGCAGTAAAGATACATGGGAGAAACAAACAGGAGTCACAGAACCGTCTCCTGCTTTAGGTCCTTTCGCACTTCTCCAAGATACGAGAGGACTACCGAGTGAGCCGCAACACTGCCGCGCCGGATCGCACAAAGGATGATTCTTCGGATGCATCACGCTCGGCCGAGGCTTCCCGCAAGAGCGAAAAAATCCCGACCGGCAATATACGGCGGCGAGCGATGGAGACTGGCGGACGAACGGCGGCTTAATACGGAGCATAGCGACGGGGGGACACAGCACCACGAGCACCCGGTCTACCACAGAGCAAAGCAGAATTAGAGCACCCTCGCAAGGGGCAGCTGCACTTAAACATACCACACAGCGTAGCGGTCTGACAATCGCACTAGATTCTACACACAAGTGGGAAGGCATATTCCATCTTTGTAAACCACATGCAATGAAACCTGCAGATACTTTCTCATTAAACATCAGCGCTAATTTAAAAGATTAAGCATCTTTCACTCTATGAGAGAAGTAAATTTATTCAGGAGTTCCAAGTTTGCTTAAACTTATTATCAACACAAAATTGATTCATACATTTACATTATCCTAGAGATCAACACTAAACAAAAAACCATGAATATTTCAAATCATTTAATCATTCACATCAATTAATATCAACAAAAATTAAAATAATATTAGTGTAATATTGGGTCTCAAGATTAGTAAGATTTTGAACTTCCCTAATACAAACTTTCAATACTATCGCAACTGGGTGCATGAGAAAGTAAAATGCAGGAAGAGATTTAAATAGAATATAAGAAAAGAAATTAGGTTTAGAAACAATTGCCAAAATATTTTATATGGCTGGCATTTTTCTGCAATATATAGCCACAATTTACATAAAATAAATAAAATATGTCTTCTCCTTTCTCAAATCATTTTGAAATTATTCAGATGATACTACAGTGATAGGGGAAACTAAATACATAATAAATTCACAATTTACCAAGGACATACATTAAACTGAATTTGTGGCAAACAGCATTAAAGTAGGTAGTCTGACATCATGCAAGACTGCACAATTGGTTATACCTGCATCACACTTGTCAAAGTAAGTACATTAGATCAACATGTTAGCAGCTGTAGAATGAATTTGATGCAACAGAAGTTGTTAAGTGTAATGGCACTGAGCCAGGGAGTCTGGATATTCAAACAAAAAGAAAAAGGAAAAGCCAATTAGAAAACATTTATACATGTTTAGACCTAACTCACCTTCTATCATCAAAACTGTCTCGGCTGAAGTCCTCAAACAGCCGGCTACAACATGAAACAGTAGCTTTAAGCATCAACACGCAAGTGCAGGTGCTACTTGCTCCCTCTCTCGAGAAATTACTCTTTCAAAGATTGACCAAATGCCAATAAAATTAGGGATGGCCAACATTAAGCAGTCACTCCTGTTCATTCACCCATCCTCCCACACTTCTCAAAAATTCAAGCAATTTGAAGTCTCCTCTCACTTCAGATTCTCCCCGAGCCCAATTTCTTAGCATGTAAAATAAAATAAAAAATTGTTTAATAGCAAATTAAAACACCTATTCAGATCACTAATTAATGTAGCATGTCCACTGTCAATACAGCAAAGATGGCCATCCCCACAACAAAATACCCTAAACACCCTTCTGAGCCAAAAATTTACCTCTATCAAGACAAAATGAATGAGAATGAAAATTCACAAATTCTTGACTTGTGAAAAAGGAATCGATACAATCATAACCAGGTTGAGATGTACTCATTAAAGATGTATTTGTTAGTATCACATAGTAAAACACATGACAAATCAGTATTACAACACACCACAGCTATTAATTTAATATACAACAGATTGAAATACACAGTTATTAATTCAAGTACACATTGTGAAACTTCATTCACATTCTACTGTAAGCAAAGAGTCAAGTTATGGCTTATGTCAGTTAAGCCTGTAGTACATACAAGAGACTGGAACTTCACGTCAACATTAGTACAGCATCAAATGCATTCTACAAGACATACAATGAAACACAAATAATGATACTATGTTCCAATATGGAATTCTTTTATTGTAGTACCCCTCAAGTCCTTACAATTACATTCGTCTCATCATCATTTAAGTAAAACCTGTCACGAGGGCACTAAAATAATGAAGATGGAATTGTCATCATCAAGACTGTACAAAAATCTAGCAACAGTAGAAACTGCAAGATGTGTTCTATAATAATATTTAAAAAATTCTGGTAAACTTAAAAAATGAAAAGTAACCACACAAGACCTGATCAAAGTGACAGATTTTACCTGTATAAACATGTCACAACACATCTAACATGTTAGTCCAAGCGAAACCCACGCCTGCTCATCCTTACCTAAACCGGCTGGGAGGGACTGCGGAAGAGGTTGGTGAGCGCCGGCTGAACATGGAGTAGTCTGCGTTGGAGCGATCAAAAGCAGGCGAATCACGCAGGGCGCTCGAGGGGCCACGCAGCCCCATGGGTGGGGGCGGGAGGGGTTCGCGTGGGCGCGGCAGAGGAGGAGGCGGGGGCAGAAATTCCCGCCCGCGCAGGGAGGGACCCATGTCACGTGGCGGAATTGGAGGGAAGCGCCGGTCAAAGGCGTCACGAGGACCATCCTCGAAGCGATTCCGGTCAAAATAGGAATCATAAAAGGAGTCCTGAAACAGCAAAGACGTCTTTATCAGTGGTGTAAATTTCTCTAATTTCTCCATTCGCTCTTACTTGAGATATTTCTTGGCACTTGATTCTACAAACTCCATAGAAATGAAATTATAGCATCCACTTACTTTTGCTTAGTTAAGGTGACGACATGCAAAGACTGATTTATATGCACCTTATTAATTCAAAGAAAAGAAAAAGTGCCAGCGATTCTAGAACTGAAAGGAATTCATCCAAACTGATAACATTTTTTTAATTTTCATATTTTTTTTACGTTCAACTTTGATTCCATTTTTTTCCAAAAGAAGGTGTGACAATTTAATCATTTGCACACCACAATGCTTTTGTAGTTGTGACCTAATTCTTTTTGCTCACAAGCAACATGCCAGAAAAACTAAACTAAGAGCGAAGAGTGTGTTCAACTTTGCACAGGATACTCTGAGTATTGAATGTTACATTTGTGGTTTTCATTGATTATTCATATATTAACCTTAATCAAGTCTATGACAAACAAATAATATATAAGGATCTAATCAAAGACTTCCATGTATTTATAATGCTAAGAAATGGAACTAAGGTTACAATGAGTTCAGTAGTCAAAAAGTAAAATAAATTAGTAGTAAATTAGTAAAGTAAATTTACGTCTTTTAGCACTGGAAAGCCTTTGTATACTTGGCAAAACATATTTTATTCAACATTCACTTCCAATTCTCAACATTTAAGTTTTACCACGGCGCAAACAGTAATGCAAGCAACAGGTTAATGTTTGACACCAGTGGACAATGTGTCAATAAAACAGACAACCATGATACAGGTAGCTGCCTTCAAGACTCTTAAGGTCGGCAATCTGACCTATTTCTTCAAAATCTTTAAATTCCCTCAGAAAAATTTTGGATTACATGCAAAATTTGAAATTGTTACAAAGCCTTCCCTCCAAACTCCACTGATTCATTACTGATATCCTCCTATAAGCGAGATATTTTAAAATTCAAACCATTAAAACACAATACACAATATTTATAACAATTTCCCATCATTCAATAATTATTGCTTTCAAACACTTCAAAGAGTGCAATGTAGTGCTTTTTGCTATGAACAATGTGGAGCTATTAGCAAACCTGTAATTTATCTGCACTTGTGCAAGATTACGATTCACTAATTCATCACATATTACAATTATCAAACGAGGGAAAATAGATGTCTGAACATTCCAAGGCAACATGCAAGGCAAGCATTCAACTTCCAAAGGAGCACCCTGAAAGTCTCCATTCAAAATGAATTACTTGATCTTACATTTTGAATAGTTCTTATTACATCATATTTTAAAAATCAATCTTCCCAGAAAAATTTCAATTAATTCTTCTTTGAATCCTGCATGTTGTATCAGAAACTCATTTAAAAATTAAAAACAACCTTTATTGTTTTAAAAATCTAAAACAAACTATTTATTAAAACAAAGTATTTACTGAAGTACTAAGATGCAACCCTCACTCTACCCAAATTAAATTCATGAAATCTCCTCTTTCTGACTTTAAACTTTACTGAAATTAGAAAGCATAAATGACATCGCACTTTTAAAAATATGCAACATGTTTGTATCCTAACCAATCTCTCAAAGTGAATACTGAAAGTAGCAAGAAGGAAGAGAGTAGGGAGAAGGAACTACCAACTAAAATATCTTACACCAAATCTCCCCATCATGCGGTCCCGCAGGAAAGGTGGTGGTGGAGGCGGAGGGTACGGCTCCCTTCCGAAGATCCTATCACGGAATCCATTTCTATCCGGACCTACACCCATCCTGCAATAGAAAGAAACAAAACAATGAGTAACTCACCTGCAACTTGCGTGACCACAGGTGAAAAGAAAAAAAAAAAAAAAGAAAAATCCTACAACTTTTCTGCAGAAGCATTTAGTACTTCGCAATTCCAAACTTAGCACTCTGTGGCTAGAAAATGTCAAAAAAATTTACAAATATTAACACTAACGCTGCAATAACAAAACACTAACCCAATTTTTGGGCATTCCTTTGACCAATGACCTCCTCTTCCACATCTGCAACAAAAATGCACAAGCTACACATAAGTAAGGAGCTTTCCTTTCGTAATTACGAATATAAATCAGCATGTGTAACAAATTTGTTTGTTTCTGCTTTTGTTGTTGTTTTTAAGTAAAATGTACTACAAAGTCACGGACCTGTAGCATTGTTCAGGATCACCCATTCCAGGTCGTTGGCGCACCCTGCTAGTTGAAAGCTGAACTTTCATAGGCTGTCCATCGACGACAAAGCCATTTAATTCTTTAATGGCCAAATCAACGTTATCCGATGACTCAATATGCTAAAGAAAAAAGGGTTTTGATTCAATCTCTTTAAAATTTACATTTGTTTACATACTGAATATAAACTTTTCATATACTTACGACAAATCCATAGTTTCGCACTATATCGCATTCAAGAACAGTGCCGTATTTTGCAAATAACGCTCTCACTTGAGGTGCCTTAGTATTATCAGTCAAATTCCCCACAAATATCTTCGTGGTTGGTGTCTGAGGACCCTTTCGACTTGTTGCTGCTTCTACTTTGATAGCTTGTCCATGCACAAGATAACCGTTCAGATTCTGTATAGCATCACGGCCTGCTTCTTCATGCTCCATGTGCTGCAATATTCATGCAGTATCACTCAATTACTACTTTGACAAGATTAAGAGAGTTAATTAAATAAAAAACTGAACTTACCACAAATCCATAGTTTTTGACCACATCACATTCAACAACTTTTCCATACTTTTCAAACAGTGGTTTAATATCTTCCGTTGTTGTTTTGTCGGCTAAATTGCCAACAAATATTTTGAAAGTACCCACACTACTGAATCCAGGCATAATTACCTACAAAAGAAATGCCATGTGAATTAAATGTTGTGGATGGCTCGACTAGTGCAAATTTCGTACGGAATATAATTTCACGGGATTTTTCTACACCACAAAAACCAATAAGCTGTTACTAACTACTTAAGTTCTCCCTTTTATGATTTATTTTTATATTTTCGTGCGATTCTCTCCTTCAGCTAGGTACCATTAAGCTTTGAACCAACCCAAAGATAGGATTGATTATTCGATCTCGTATGTAAACCGGCACGAGCATCTGCTAGTTTGTGCAGGAAGCGGGAAGTAAATTGAATTTTCAAGAATGCTCTAATGTTTTGCTCGAGAGAGTAGCGCAGATACCCCGTCGATAAGTTTTAACGGCAAATATACACTTAAACAAATACGCATTAACATTTAGCCCAAGCCGAGCCCAAACAAAACCTCGATTGTTCATTTTAGACTAAAAAAGAGGTTTACCGCTTCTTACGCACTCCAAACGCACAGACACATACTTCGGAAGATTAACGTAACTCTTTAAATGTATCAAGAAGAAATAAATATACAAATATATACAATAAAACTTACAACTTGAGGTCCTCTCCCGTAATGGCGTGCCCTCGCTCCTCGACGAGCCGGTCAGAGATGGCGTTGGACAATGGCGGAATGATTCATAACATAGACCTCATTCCCCTTTTTTACCATTTTCAACGATATTACACTTTGATATTAACTAATTTAAAAATTATTTTTTACCTACAAAGCTATTGCTACTTTCTTTATTCAGTTAACAACAATTTTTTAATATTCTTTCGAAAATGAGAAGTTCCTGTCCAGTGCTTTGCGTTGATTGGCTGAAGCATACAAGCATAAGGGCATTGCCTTCCTTGCACTTGAACTTCATTAGGATTGCAAGAACGTGGCGCCTCATGCGTCTATCAATTCAATAATCTCCCGTTAATCACTTAATTTTTACCAAAATAAAATAGCGAATACTTAATAATATCAAGGTTTACCGGCATATCACATGCCTTCTGCCCATTCAATTTCGCAAGAGTCATCATACTATCGACTTCCAAGAATTTTCCAGGCTTACCGTGCGGGAAGAAATCGGGCCAATTGCCACTCAGATCTTTACGCGTCTGGCATACGTCAGGGAAATTGGGGATTTATAGAGGATATTTGAAGGTTCAATAATTCATTTCCTTGAAGACTTTTTGTTTTATTTCAGTCACCAAAATATATCATACATATATTCCATTACTTATTCTTTTAACAATGTTAAATTGACACATTTTCTTCCTCCCAGTTCTTAGGCTAGAGTAATTAACTGCTAACTAACCAAACATATGCTGTGGCGGTACTGATGAAAAACAAAGCTAAAAAGCACAGCCAAAACTGACGATCTTATATTTAAAAACTGTACTGAAGAATTCAGCAGCATGTTTCTAGGCAGAAAAGCTCCAAAGGCTGAAAGATCTTTCCAAACTGTAACAAAAAGTAATTTCTAAACATGGAATGTTTCAAAATTCATAGTAAAGCTGCTAGATAGTACATTCTTGACAATAACCACCAACCTGAGGTGGATTCTTGCACGGAAACTCAATGCTTGGCTCTCCTAGAAGTAAATGTACAAGATACTACTGGAAAACTAGGACTGAATTACATCCACATCCACCAACTCGTTTGTGGTTTTGTCAGTAAATTCACTTGTCCACTCCCACAAGAGCTGCAAAACAGCTACAAGTTTTTGAGTACAAAATCGAGCTGAGAGCTTGATAATAGTCTGAAATAAAATTTTAGTGATTAGAGTTCTTTTCAATCTGTACTGGATACTGATTTACTCCCTCACAATTTATAAACCCTAGTCTGTCTAATTAAAGCATGCGTTAATATCAGGTTTGTACACTTTTGAGCTCACATACCTCGATCCACTTCATTCGGTATGTATAGACACTACTGAAGGTGTTCTTGTGAACTCACTGCTCACTCATTAATTCAAAGACTGACCCTCATCAAGTATTAAAAACTGTTAGCTGTACCTTTAGAAACAAAGAAATGAATATAATTAGCTCACTTTTCAATGCAACATAAAATTCACAAAAGGTTACCTCCAAACACTGGCTGAAATAAACTAAACCCTTCCGACTACTTTACCATCTTTATTATGTACCCCAATACTCTCTACAATTAAACTGAATATTGCTATGTACATCGCTGTATACAACATTCTAAAGCATTCAGTAACTGAATATAAGCCCTTTCAACATTGCCTACAGCCCAATGGCATCTCTGGGACGAATAGAAAGAATTCAACTAGACCAACCATAATTTCCCAATAAAGGATCTATTTTTCATAAACCATACCTTCATAATGGTCCCGGTAGTTTACATATGAAGTTTACCAAAAGCCCATGCATTCTTTAAATTTTCCTGCACTCTTATACATGCAACTACAGAACGTATTTCTAGAAATCGACAAATCATGAACAAAATATGAATTCTGATGAATTTGTTTCTTTTATAGAGTAGTTAAACGAAACACTTTTCCCCTCCCATTTCAGGAATATTTAGACCAAAAAGCGAGTTTTCTACCCTTTTGTACATTTTTCATACTTTCCTTGAACAAGAAGTATATAGAACTTAAAATATATTTATTTTGGAAACATTCATTCAAATATATAATCTTGCAAAATATAAACTTCACATTCCACTTGTGTAAAGTATATGCCAAGCAACGTAAATTCCTTTTGTCCACAATTTTCAAGGAATCCTAATCTACTTCAGTGCTTATTCTAGTATTTTTTCAATTTTCAAAAATTTTGTAACCTTTTGAGGCAGCAAATTGTTCCAAAATATAGTTTCAAAAAAACTTATGCAAATTTTACAAAAACAAAAGATTACTTCTCTTAATTGCATTCTCTTTTTCTACAGCTGTAAAACAAAACAAATCTATTGCATGTCTAATGCAACAGCTTTGCAGCAAAAATAACCCTGGACAAGTTTCATTATACCCTACTATTCAATAGGCTTTATTTGTCCAAGATTACAACTATTTCAAGGCTATTTCATTTAACTGAGTGTTTTGTAGTCTCTTTAAAACAGGTTCCACGATCTCTTAATACAACTCCCATTAATTTTTATTAAAATTAATTTTTGCCATTACTAGAGCAATACATTTGTTTTGTAAAACACCACTGATTTTAGTTACAAAAATGAAGATTAATTTCAGGATTCAATACTACGTGAAATGAGAAAACTTGTAAAATGTACAATTCAATGTTATTAAATTTTGTAAATTTTACCAAGTGAAGATAAAAAGCTGGTCTACGAATAAAGAAAAATATTCGCATCACATGCAATTTTTATTATATTACAGCTCAACAGACCAATTTCCAACGAAAAATAATCATAAGCATCAGATATGAAATGGAATTTGACATGAAAATTTTTAGTGAAAATTCGGTGTCTCTGGCAGATCTATATCTAAAATCTGATGTAACCTCTAATTAGCAATTCTAATTATGTAGGTAAAAAAAAAAAAAAAAAACATTCCAGGTGTATACAACTTTAAAATCATTAATCATAGCTTTGTGATAAAAAATCAAGTTAGATATTTTATTCATCAAAATTCACAAATTGAACAACATATGGATTCCAACTAATTTAAATTTAGTTAAAGATGGGAAATGATTACATTTTCACTGCATCACCTAAATGTTCTAAACTTCTACCACTCAGAATCCCAGACTTTTCCAGGTATTTCAAATTTCCTATTCCTTGCACAAATTTGTCCGTCTATAACCCATCCATACTAAACTTGGCAAAATTGTAGCGATTAAAAAGCAGTACACAAGATGACCTTCAAAATACAAACCACCATAATATATAAATTAAGTTTCGTTAATTATTTTATTCAGATCACTCGGCCTGAATAGTGTTCCTTCAAGCAAACTGAAATTTACATGTTACTCCAACACACATTTGAGCAGAAATCTGATCTCACTACAATAATTGTAAGCATAAATAATTTTGTAAGAAGGCAACTGCTTCTGCCCAGCATGTCATATTATATCCCACTGGCTACAAGAAATAAATGTTTGTGAAGAGCCTTTTTTCATAACGGAGCAAGTCAAATTAAATATCATGAAACATTCAACAAAGAGATATCTTAACACACTTTCAGTCTCATGGGTATTTCCAACTGCATTTTACAAAATATTTAGACAAGATTCTTATGTGTCACTGCGATAAGCCATAAACAAAGTTAAACAATAAATAAAACAAAGTGAAGAAAGTTTCCACTTTTCTCTTTAAACAAATCAATACTCCAAAAGACACCCATGAAAAATCTAGCCCCCAATAGCTTTGTAGCAGAATTTTTTTCTTCTTGAACTAAGGAAGAGAAACACGCCTTTCACATTTGGACATCACTTTATATTATTTAACTGATAAGTTTTGTTAAATTTGAATTACTCTTGTCAGTTTCATCCTAAAGATGCCATTTCATCTACGTAATAGTCCTCCATGTTGGTCCTAAATATCCAAATGTTTTCAAGAAATTTATTAACATTAATGTCCCCAAACCGAATAAAACATAGGACCAATTAATAATAAATGTTTGACCTGTCGTATGTCCTGTTTTTCAGAAGTCTTCCATGGAATCATGACCTGCTGATCATACAAACATGCAATTTTTTATCTTCAATTATGAAAATTCTACTTGCTTCTCAATCAAATCACTAAGTGAAGACTATATACAGATGTCCACATATTGGTAGTACAACTGAGAGATTAGGACAGTTCTTACAGGATACCAACTTGTTTAGTCAAATCTAACATCAATTATGTCATTTACATGATGCATTAAACATATATGATGGATTTTCTGCTGAGCACCTTTTCAGTAGGAACATCAACACCTGAAGAGAAGGTAAACAGTAAATGTGCTGTACATACCATAAAACAAAATTCCTAAATAAAGTGAACTGTCAATGTTCATACATTTCAAGTAAATCACGACTGAAAAGAAGGCAGTCACTTTACAACAAACAATGTCTTATGTGTCGCACCAAACACAGAACATCAAACCATGGCCCAAACATATCACACATTAGTGCAAAAAATACTTGTGCAGATGAGACTGTGAAACAACCATGCAGAATGGCTCCCAACATGAAGCACTACACAAATTTATATTAGAATCTCAATCAGTTATTCCACCAAAATTGTGAACATCCATATAACCTAGAAAGCCACCACACAATTCATTTATTTATAACAAAAACAGTATCACTGAGGGTTTATATTTATTCAGCACACCATCCTTTTCTAACCGAAATAATGTCATTTCTATCCAAATCCTATATAACAACACCCAGCTCAATGTGAAACAAAATGTGCTAGGCACAGTTTAATCCTGACAAGATTTTAGCTAATAAGAACTATTTCAAAAGACTTGAGTAAAGCTTCCGAAATTATTTCCTTTTGCAGTCAGACATATTCTAGGCGCAGGAGCAGATCTGGAGAGCGGCGAGAGTTCATACCTGTGTGTCGGCCACGGGAACTTAGCGATTTTCCCGAACAACCGGACGGGCTAACTGCCATGCCATCTCGCCTGGTCCACGGCGATGAACCATTTAGCAACCGTACCTACCGCTCATTTTAAGAGCATGCAGGTCCACTTCCCGGTTGTTCACAGGGTTTCAAAGTGATAGTAAAAAAGGAACAAGGATCAATGAGTTTTTTTGGAAGGGTAGGAGTCATTAACATTTACCGCATAAACAAGTAAAGAACATCTATTACATACATTTTATATTGACAATTATACGAGGAAACAAAATGTACACCATTTGTCCGTTGTATCCAAACTGCATATGTGAATGAGAGATTGATATCGGAATAGCGGTAAAGCTATTATAACAAAAATATTAATACATTATCTCACTACATTTAATAAATGAAAACATTTAACAGAATCACTGTAGTATGTTCAAGTCTGGCAAAGAATATACAGCAACTAAAAGCTGTATTGAAACTTAAATGACTGCATTTTGATATTCTACAGGAAATTACCCTACCATTTTAGACAATAAACAACATTCAAGACAAGGTTAAATCTTATCCAGACCAATAATCACTTGTTCCAGCATAAAATAGTGACAGCTACAAAAAAAGACCTTCATGTCACAATATTCGGTTACGTTGCAGCCTGTCAGAGTAGTCTTTTTCTCCACTACAGCGTCGCGTCACGTCGCCGAGCTTCGCGTCGCGCCGCAACACTACAGACGCCCGAGACTGGGAGTCCGCTACACCACCACGCCACGCAGCGACTCTAGTCGCCTGTCTTCACATTCGCCCCGGCCAACGCTTCCCGTACACAAACGCATGTTTCACCGGCCCGATGCAACCGACGGGCTATATACGGTGTCGGACGGGCGGACGATTGCGTCTTAATACGGTGCATAGCGGCGCGGGGAGACGGTTCCATTCACTCCCGGTCTAACACAAAATAAAGGCACAATTAGCTTACCGTAGCAATAACCGGGAAACAATAGTACACATTATAATACAATACTTCTGAAGTACAAATACATGCTATAGATGAATAGAAAATATTTTCCAAATATACACATTGTCGGATCAATGCCAATAACCAACAAGATACTTTCATGAAAACCAGATTCTATTAAATATCTCACTGCAAAAAGAATGGAAAAGTTTCGGTAAACGATTATTTCACGTCGCTTTGAGTTTCTTTAATCTCAGATATTAAACAGAGCACAACTTCCAAAACGCGGATTGGAATATTTCATGAAAGTTAACCCAGTCACATTAGAAGCAATGACCCTCACAAGTGCGTAAGAAATACTGAAAGCTTTGATAAACAGATCCATTGATTACTAAACTACAAATTTCACAGGATGTTCTAACCGAGTACCCACACCTCAAAACCTATCACTGAGTCCAAGATTAACCCAACTAGTAACTATGAAAATAGCTGACATTCTACAAAATTTTAGAGAAAGCAAGCACTACCGAACCAAGTTTCCAGAATTTTAATGTGCCAATTTGAAGGTCCCAAACAAAGTAAGTGCCATTACTTCAAAGAAATTATTCAACTATCAGTGTACACCCCTGCCACATAAGAAGGAAGATTCTTCATTGAGTTCACACACAGACTAGAATTAGTATGAAAGCAGTGCATATCACAACTTTTGATGCCCAGATGAAGTGCCAGTGTTTCTTGAAAGCACAATTCTGAAGTGATCTCCTTTATTCCAGGAAGTGTTAGTCCATGAAATGAGTAAAGAGAATCAGCAATCCTTACCTGTATCTGGTAGTGGGGGTGGAAGTGGCAGTAGGTGAACGTCGGCTGAAGATTGAGTAATCGCCACCAGAGCGATCAAACACAGGTGAATCTCTCATAGTAGTGGCAGGGCCACGCAAGCCCATTGGCATGGGAGGCATTGGCTCTCGGGGACGTGGAGGTGGCATGGGGTGGGGTGGGAGGAACTCCCGCCCTCTAAGTGTCGGTCCCATATCACGTGGAGGTGGAATAGGGGGGAAACGACGAGGTTCTCCATACGACTCACGGGGTCCATCGTCAAAGCGGTTGCGGTCAAAAAAGTTTGTCTCCTGAAACAGCACCAATCACCATCATTCACATCAGCCGCAACCCACACACGATATAATGCTGTTGCATTAATTTACTTACACGCTCTCCAAAACGACCCATCATACGATCACGAAGGAAAGGTGGAGGCGGTGGTGGTGGGTAAGGCATCCGTCCAAACATAGGTTCTCTGAAACCATTCCTATCAGGTCCTCCTGCCCCCAAACCAGCCTTTGGACATTCCTTTGACCAATGTCCTCCTCTCCCACATCTGAAAAAAATCATGAAGTGTCAAAAACATTTCATTTCAAATATCTTACCATTTGTAGTTTGATTCTCAAACCTGTAGCATTGTTCTGGATCACCCATGCCAGGTCGTTGGCGAACTCTACTTGTAGAAAGCTGCACCTTCATTGGTTGCCCATCAATCATGTAACCATTCAGATCTTTGATCGCTTGATCAATGTTGTCTGTTGACTCAATGTGCTGTAAGAAAAAAAAATGTAAATAAAATGTTTATAGTGCATTACCTAAAAAGGAATACATTTTCTATGACACTCACCACAAATCCATAATTTTTGATAATGTCACACTCAAAAACTGTGCCATACTTCTGAAACAAAGCTCTCACTTGAGGAGCTTTTGTATTATCCGACAAATTTCCAACAAATACTTTTGTAGTTGGTGTCTGAGGGCCTTTGCGGCTTGTTGCTGCCTCAACTTTTATGACCTGTCCATGCACAAGATAGCCACTCAAGTTTTGAATAGCATCTCTGCCCTGTTCCTCATTTTCCATATGCTGCAAAATAATAATAATAATAATAATAATAATAATAATAATAAAATGTTTTGAATGCTTGCTAGAGAAGTTTTTAAATGCTTTCTAATTTAATTTTCTTTTTGTACTTGCTACCAAATCAAAATTTGAATTATTCACTTCCAAATTTAAGATAAAATAGGATTCGTTATCATGCTAACATGCTTGCTTGTTTAGTATCAGAATACATCCAAGTATCATCACTTCAGCAAATTTAACTGAAGGGATCAGAAACACACTAAGAATTCCATGTTTACTTACCACAAACCCATAGTTTTTGACAAGATCACATTCAATGACTTTACCATACTTCTCAAATAGAGGCTTGATATCATCATTAGTAGTTTTAGTGGCTAAATTGCCCACAAATATTTTAAATGTGCCAGTCATCTCTGCCCCAGATGAATTTTCTGCCCTACAACATTCCACATCCACACAGGAAAAATTTACAAACGTAGTTCATTATTACTTTACCTTCTAATTTTACAATATAAACTACGTAAAATTAAATACTTAAGCGTCACAAATTACACGAGTAATAACCAGCCCGGTATATATTTCACCAAGTAATAAGCAATGCTTTATTTACCACGAATTCAAACACTTCAGATTACTTTTTCCAACGTGCACGAGTAAAAAATATTACACTATATGAAAATTGTTAATCTTTTACCTACAATTAATCTTTCTAAAAAAAAAATACGGCAATACTTTGGAACAGTTTCGTTGCGTTGTGAATTGGAAACTCATTACTTACTTACTAAAAAAGAATGTCTTCGTAACTAAGGGGAGCCGTAGAAATCAAATGCGGAAACAGTGACGCATCAAACACGAACAAAAAAAACATATATGCATCACACCGGTTATAAACACACACTTCATCATTAGACTTCGTATTATTCGTAAGCAACGAACTCAACACTAGATTTATATATTATCTGATAATGACCAAGTTATACAATTCTACAAAACCAATATGCCGGTTCAAGCTCTCGAACGTTCCAAAGTTTATACAAACTATGCACAATACTACGCTGAGCATTATTCAAAATATATTTCTACCGCTTACCATCTACTCAGTATTTGAGCAGTTCACCTACCTGAATAGATATAAAACAATGTGTAGCTCCGATAGCGAAAATCTTCAACACGATGTTAATTAAGAACAAACAGCACTCCACGGACTCTCAACTTACCTCGACACGTACAAAATGGCTGACCGAGTCTCCTAGTCGTTTGCTGTAAGCCACATCGACCAATAGCATTCAAGGCTTTGCGTCCAGGATACGTAATCAACCAAAGAGTCTCATGAAAGATATTCCAATTTCCACCATTCTTCTGTGAAATTTTCGCCACTTGTGTCGATTAGAGACTTTATATAAAATCTCGTAGTTAATTTGACGTCTTGATAGCCAGCTAAAATGATTTCATGGCCGAACGAATGTGATTTCATTTTAAAAATAGAATGGCGAAACTATAAGCCTTCATGTTACGCTTTTCTTGGCCTGCATGGAAAGACCTCAACACCAAAATTCTTTGATTTCATGTCTGCTCTGTATTATAGTATCAGTAATTTCGATTAAAAATTCGTTGAAATCCAATTTTCAATTACCTGTTTTAACGAGTCTCGATACATTAAGGAAGAATTAAAACTTCTAGCATATTTACATCTCTCTTTACCAGTACAACAAATTTCAATATCAGGATATTGTTAGCTAAAATTGGGAATTATAAAACAAAAATGCTCTCGAAATCAACGCATGTACAAAAGAGTACTGACAATTTAATTCATACATCTATTGTGTAAATACATTTATGTAGTTAATTGACAACTTATCCTGCTACAATTGTAATTGCCTATAAAACATTTACACACACACATTCAGTCTTGTAACATTGAAAAACTTGTATTTACAAATCAGTAAATGCACACACCTTCACATACTTTATTTAGTAAGTCACTTCTCTAACAATGTGAATTTTAAAAACTAACCCTTGCTCCAACATGAATTAAGGTTTCAGTTATACATTATCTACAAATAAAATTGCAAACTTTTTTTTATTTAAACTGTGTTAAAGCAAAATGGGCTTATTTATTTGGCACTGGCAGTGAATTAAAAACCAATGGTTGGTTTCCCAATATAAAATATAATACAAGAAGAGAATTAATCTACACTAATTTCTCTGATATGTATATAAACATACACAAAAACAATACTTTTTGGCATATTAATGCAAAATTAATGTCAGTGTGATACATCACAATATAATTTTTTTTTGTAACAAAACATTAATACAGTTCAATATGAAGTCCTAAAAAATTACTATACTATTTCCTTCAGTCCAAATCTTTCTTCACTACCATCAGTAATTACATTTATTACAAAGGAAGCAACTCAACAGAATAGTAAACTCCTCAAGAAATCATGATTATGCTATAAGAATACAGAAATAAAGTCTTACATCATAAATTATATTAGGAGAATAAAAAATCAAGTATCAGAAGAGGTTGATATGTTTCACATTATTTACTAGAAGGTTACTGTGAAGATTTTCTTTTAATTTCCACATCCATGAATCACATTAAGGCTTTTTAATGAGCCAAACTTATACAGAATCAGAAAAATGAAAAATTACTACAACTCCCAAATCTTTTACTTTACTTCCTTTGTAACTTTTAAATTAGAGGAGTCTGACAACATTGTAAGTAAATTTAAAAATAATTACAACTAATTGTTATACACAAACTTGAAAATAAACACAGAAATTTACAAATGAAGAAAAAGGCTAAGATATTACACACAATCTAATTATCAGCTAAGCATCTTAAAAAAATTAAACATTATTCAGCAGTTATAACATTAGAAAACTGATAAATTAATTTTATAAATATACCAAGACATATAGTAAGAGGCAAACATTCAAATGATACAGATATTATATTCTGTTATTCTTTTCATAAAAGTAATCAGTATGAATAACATAATAGAAACAACAATTATTAATATTTTAGAATGCATATAACGCAATTTTTGAAGTACTCAACTTCAAAAAAATTATCTTTAATAAAAAACATCGTTCTTTGTAGAGTTTGCACCTCTGAATTTACATAATACTTTTTTCAAATTTTCTCCTTGATTTCCAACCAAAACAAAAATAAGATATATCTTCCATTAGGTGGCAAGTAAAATGCATAAAAAGTTATTAGAAAGGCAAAAGCTTACCCCCTAATAAAACAATAATCCATAAAAATTGCAATTCTTTAGACCACCTCTGCAATTTCTCAAAAAAATATTTCCAATTATTAAAGAAAAATGAAAGAAATGCTATTCAGTTACAACCAAGGAAATGCCAAAATCAGATAAAAACAAGGCAGCAAGAAGACCATCTGAAATATTTAGTGAATTTAATTTTTTTTAAACTCATCGGCAATATCACTTTGTGAAGGAAAATTTTCTAGAATTTTGTGGATTGTTGCACCATTCTTCTGTGTTTCTAAATGCTCAGTCATTTTTATTTCATTTTAAATGTCACCTTTAACCCTCAAATATTACATAAAACAGAATAACAAAAATTTGTAATAGTCAACAGAAATGAACACAGTAGCATTATGGTACCTTAATAACATTGAATACTGTATCCTTACATATATGATAACAAATTTCAATTACTTATTAAAGTCAACATTCTTATCAATTCATGATAAATTATCTTGCTGCTCATTATTAACAATTCTGAAAACAAAGGGCAACACAAGAGTGGCATAATGTGAGAAAATCAAAGGTGTATAATTAAATCAACACTACGAAAGAAATTTTCAGTGGTAATCCCACAGTAGTTATTCAGTTGAACTTAAACACAACAAAAATCAATAATTTGTCAATGTATTGGCTGAATTACTCATGCACTATTTAAAAAAAATTAATTACAAAACAATTTACACTTACAACACTCAAATAAAGCACTGAATCAGTGTATTTAACACTCTACACAGAGCATAAGTTGGATGTGGAAGCATTTCAAAGAAGGTGAAGGACAGGAGTTGCAGGCATTTTCAATTACAGATAACCAGCTCTGTGCACGACCCTTAATCGACCTGTAAACGACCCTTAATCTTCACAGAGCATCCTACTGCAGAGGAAAATCTACTGACGTCTAGGTATGAAATCCCATAAATAGAAGTGAAAGGAATATTTCTCAAGATACACCTGCATTGAAAGGTTCAATGTAACCACGAGAGAGAATAGTTAACTGAAATAATTTGTGTCTTGTCCCTTATTCCGTAAGGCAACTCAGCACTTGGGTTGTCTCCGCATTGATTTCAATACACTTTAGGCACAAAATGAAGCCTCAAAATACAAATCAAGAACTGAAGCCCCTGAGACTCCCCCCCTCACTATATTTGTTTCTGGCATGGCAAAGACTCAGTAAGGACTTCAGCCTTCAACTTTCAAAACAGACTCGGAATTTAGGAAGAAAATCTTCAATAAAAAAATATGCTAGATTCTATTTTTCCATGGGTAGACAGTGTATCTTCGGTTCCCTCACACTATGCCACTCACAAACATCAAGAAAAGCTAATACCAGTCCCTTTGTAAATCAAATAATGAAGTTCAGCTTCTTTTGCTAAGCAAAATAGGCACAACACTCAATCAATAAAATAATTATTTGCATTAATGTGTTCCATTTTACTCTACATAAAACAAAAGGTCTTTCAGTCATTAAAGATGATAGGAGGAGAAGATGTCCAAAGGTATAATAAGGTAAGATTTCATCCACTGATAATCAAATTGCTTAACGTTCGAAACACAGTATCTTTTTTGCAAGACTGACAATACCAAATTCCTGGTATGTGAAGACACAATTTAAACTTCAAAAATTTGTTTAGTTATGATGCAGGTGCGACAAGAACTTTTCCAGTTGCACCTCAAAATCCCAATGCCAAATTTCCTACAAAATAAAATTATTTAGATTGTTTATCTTTATACTTTCATTTTCCAGATAGCCACATTTTTTTACTTAAGTCACAAAGAAAAATAATTCAGTGAAATATTATAAAGATCCACAATTCTGCCTATGCGCAAAAAATACTTTTCAAACTATCTTGTGTAATATTGCACCAACCACATGCATATACAAAAATAAAAATAAATACATTAAATATTTAAAACTCAGAGCTGATGATAATCACAATTTTTCCATTACTTTGCTCAATCAATTCTGCAGCACCATTAACAAGTTCAAAACAACAATGCACCTGCACAGCTAACTGACCAATATGCAAGGTGATTTGTCTGTTGATCAGCTGATTCTCTTAAAGGGCTTCATCTATATAAATAAAATTAGTGTGTCTGCTTGTGATCTCAAAATAACTGCCTTTGTGTAATCTCATATGCTTGTTTAGGTGATAGAAAAAACAATCTAATAGTTTTTACGATTTCTATCTGTCCGGTGTTAACTCTGGAATGGCTGAACAGATTTTGATACAGTTTTCAATGATGTGTTTTGTCTGGCATAACTTAGGCTACTTCTTTCCTCCAACTTATTATTTTCTCATATATAAAGAAGGTTTATTCATATATATGAAAGTTTTTTTCTTCTTACAAATCTACAACTTTATTCCAATATTAAGGAAATTTTGTACACATGACCTTCAAAATAAGAGAAAAGTTACTGCCTGTTACTGAGATTTCATAAAAATTACTCCCAACCCCCTATCCTAATCCTTTGGACAATATTTAAACGTGCCCTCATTCCATTGTTTATAAATATCTCAAAAACAGTAAGTAAATTTATCAAAATTAATTGAAGTTTCTGACAGCCCATAAAATATCCTACTAAATGCATTTTGATTCATTCCAATAGCGCAATTAGGTTCAGAGTAATTGAAGGTCAAAATTGTTACTAATATTTGCCTGGAGTACAAAACAATGCATCTGTTTACAGTTGCCCAGAGCAACGATGGTGGTAGCACTGATGATCGTAACAAACTTGGAGGGCGGGGGAGGAGCAATGTGGACCAGGCGAGGCAGGATGAATAGGATTAATAAGTACCCAGCAACACAGGATACTTCAGCTGGTGAATAATAATTTGGTGGACAGTAATACTGCCAGTGTAGGCATGAAGAGCAAATTTTCTGAACGGTTAAAAAATAATACAAAAGCATACACCTTGAAGAGTAGCTCTGGCAAGGCACTCAGAAGCGTAATAAATAAACAATCTATCCATGAGCTTGGCTGAACAGCTTGCTAAAGCAATGTTACAAATATAACTGCACATACATTTCCACCAAGAGCAACCTTTTGCACTAGTGAAGGTAATACTCATCAACCAGCCAGTCCTTGTACACTAGTTGACAGTGCAGAATAATAAAATAATGACACTGAGATTCCCTCATCAGGCTATTTAATAAATAAATGTCTAAAGAGCACTTTAAAATGCACTTCTAAAAAGTTTCATCATTCATAACTGTTGCAATGTTTCACCTCATAGGTTTCAAAAAAACACTTGCACATTCACAAATAAATTTCACTTGCTTCTTGCACTGCTGGATGTGTTATTATTCATGACCCTTTCTACGAAGTTAGTAATCGCGTGAATCAGTGGAACAATTTGGTATAACATTGGATCCTGGAACCAAAGTTTCGTAAGTTTTGTTAAGGCGATTCTTCTTCCAAACTTGGGATCCACTTAAGGTTTTGTAAGATCCTGATCTTACAAAACTCAGACAAGGTATGATGAATTTCAGGAAAAGCACAGAACTGAATGAACTTTCACACAGAACGAATAGTCCTGGTCTTTGAAATAACAAAGCAGGTAAATAAACCTGAATTAATGAAGGACTTGAATATCTGAATGTGGTTGGATAAAGCAAGCACATACAAACAGTGATGACAAAACAATGACTGAGAGAAATATTTTTGCTTGGGGGGCGATGTTAAATCAGTAAACATGTGTTTTCCAAAAATTTCTTTAACCTCAATGTGAATCAGCCCTAAAGATTATGATATGGATGAACTTAATGTTCAGCTTTGTTATGCTGGCGTTAGAAAACAGGTTTGTAAGGAGACATGCTAAGGAGACAGAAGTTTGAAACAAACTCTTTTAAGTTCATTAAATTTACCTAAAGTGCTTTACAATCTTGGTCTGAAGTTCTTACTTTGTGGAAAACTGTACACATTGCCAAACTAAAACGAAAGCTTTACGCCAATTAATTTAATTAGAAAAGTTTGTTTCAATTCACCTCCTATCAGCATATCATGTTTATCCATACTATAATCAGTAGGACCATCACATGTCACTTTAAATTAGCTCTAATTCTCCAAAAAATCCAACTCTGTTGAATACTTTACAAGAAAGTATTAAAACACAATGCCAAAGAAGTATTATGTAGGATCACCAAAAAATAACCAAGGTGAAAACAGTGCTAAAAGAATCTAACACTTAACTGCACAACAGTGAGCTGTGCAACAAACAATAGTTAGCTGCACAACTAAATATGATTCTTGATTTATGAAACTGAAGTATCTCTGACAGAATAGTCAGCACCTCGTCTCTTTTTTAACAGAGATTTACAGATAATTCATAGCTTCTTCTATCACACACTGAATGGAGTTCAAGAGGCATGTCCAGCATGTCATACACCTGGTTCCTCCATTCCTATTTGCCGAAGTTACAAAAAATTACGCAAGAAACTACCGGTTGATTTCTCAACACACCCTGCTGAAACATTCACAGCCTGTCCTACAAACTCACAATTTTTAAAATAGTAAATACAGAGTCCATTACACAATTTTCACTGTGCTATCTGCATCCAACTTGCAAAGAGACTTCTTCACACGCAAAGCAGTCAATCTCACGGCAGGATGTGGATGCCAACATTCTTGCATGAGTTTCGACAATGATTGTGTTACCTACAAAAGAGAAATGCATATTAGACCAAACATTCAATAAAATGAAGAAGAAAAAAACTTAGAAGGGAACTAGCAAACTCAAATGTCTGACGGAATTCCTACATAACTACTTATTAACAATATTCTGAAAATTGTATACCTCATAAGATATTTAAAAATTTGTATATGATAAATTTTATATTACACATTACAAAATTCACAAAATTATATTTGTAGTTTTATTATTTATTTGTCATGCAACAAAAACTTAAGTGTCTTCATTCTTTTCACAAAAATTCCTTCCGTTACCACAAGACCACATTACTTATTCAACACCCCTTCCTTCAGTAAATGGAGTTTCGGGAGAGAACTACCCAAGGCCAGAAAAATAATTAGTTATGGTATTCAATTATTAATTTGGTGGTCATTTCAACTGTAGATTTTTCTGATTTATCTACTATTACAAACAATTTTGATATTTCATATGATAGAATATTTGTAATCATTATCCTAGAGTTAATTTGGATTATTTCGACTTTTCATGCCAACTTTCCCTAGGAAACGTCCTCTATTTGTTGGTGTTTGATTACTCTATTTGCTTGACGTATTTGATATGCTTTTACAAATTCATTTGTATTATGGTATTCTTCAAAATATTTTGTTTCATTTTTCTCTCTCTTCTTCTATTTATTGAAATATCCTGATGATTACAGATAGTAAATTTATTTCTTGAGAAAAGAATACATATGATCATCCTTCAACAAAAAATTTTCCAAAATTCTTGTTGGATTTATTGATATTTCAGGTGCACACAGTTCTTCATATAAATTTTCACATACTATTATTTTGGTGTGTTTTGCTTTCCACAGTTTCCTTTAGTACAGAATTTATTTTGTAAGTTTACATTTACATAGATTTTCTCAAGTGGATTATTGTTAACAGTGTGACATACACATATTCCCCAAAAGCAGGTTGTAATTTAGGGTTGAAATTATTTCTTACTCATTAGTAAGCACAAAATTCAAAGTTGTTCTTTTGTCTTTCAAGACAATTTATTGTTTTCTCACCATTTACAAAACTTGATCTAGGAACTTGACATGTAAGCAGAAATTTTACTGATACATTCAAATCCCTTCTAATAACTGATTTTCATTCTTGCAGTTAAGCATCAGGACTATATCAATCTCAATGGAGTTTTTAGTGAAAATCATGAAGCACCTTCCTCTTCTATTTGCCTTATCATTTTGTAAGACAGTTCCATCATTATGTAGGTATAACGAAAGAATATGAAAAATATTTAACCACATCTTTCTTAGTATTATAGCATTTGCTTTTAAACTATCAACTCATTTAAAAATTAAATTCAGTTTACTCAATAATAAACTAATGTTTCTGTACAATATTGATATCTTGTTTGAGGTAATGATTCCTTGGTTGAGATTTCAAGTTTAGCAGTTTGTGGCAATTTTGGGAATCACTCTAACCTGTGAATGTTCATGTTTTTATTGTTTATTCTTTTTCAGAAAGAAATTTCTTTAACTGATTAAATGCTCTCTTTGCTTATGTGTAAATGAATTGAAAGATATGTGTAATTTCTTAAGTTTATTTTACACGGAGCTTCTACAACATTTTCGAACTTTTTCTCAAACTTAGTCCAAAATTTTTTGCCTAAATAGAGCAAAGAGTGCTTAAAATATGCTTAGCGTCTACTAATCATTAAATCCTCTTAATTTTCAAAAATTGCCATAAGTTCAAATTATATAGACCTATTCCTACTGCCACATTATTAACACAGATGTTTTCTTGCTGAAATTTAAAATTTAATGACAAATTTTAAATCATTTCATTACACTTTTTCTAATAATAATTTTCTTGTAGTTTCTATATGAATAAAACAACACAGGGGGGAAAAAATTAAAAAGCCTCTGAAGAAATTAAATAACTTGCTAGGGAAAGCAATCATGTTACAAATACATTTGACCACTTTACCAATATTGCAGATCACTAGCTAAAAAAAAAAAAAAAAATTAATTTGAGAGGAAAATTGGTTTCAAGACTGATATCAATGCAGGTTTTGGGGACGCCTGACATTTTTTCAAAACCATGAGTCCATCTACAAACATTCACACTCCAAATCTGCAAACATAGTTAGTTTGTTTGAACCTACTCTGTTATTTGTGTGATTTAACTTCAATATCCATGAATTTCTTGTCTTTCTTTACAAATTTACTCAATTTTAAAATCAATATCCCCCCCTCTACCCCCGTGATTACAGATGCAGTCTTGTCATTGTTACCTCATTATGATCATTGACACTCAAAAGATTGAATGTGAAGTTTAATATGGAAACATATTGCAGACGGAATGAGGAACAAAATGTGTTAGTATCTTTCGAGTGTTGGTGACATGAAGATTCATAAACAGGGGGTTGGAGATGTCAGGTGTAGAATAGTTTGAATGGCACACAGCCCTTTCAAGAGATAGCTAACCTAAATGTTAAAGGCACTGTTAAAAGAAACGTCAAAACGTCAATTCCTTGGTTCTCCTCGCTAACTCTAAAAACGGTAAGTCTTCGCTCAATGCCCGGAAAACATTAAAGTCACCTCTAATTTTCTAAGAAATTGGAGGAAATTCCATCATAATATCATAGGTTATGGGTTATTAAAAGGCAACTTTCCAGAAATTTCAATCAGGAAACAGCTCATATCTCAAAGAAGGGTCAAAAAACTAACCAAAACTCAAAAATCCAGCAATTGATTTCCTGAGGAGTCACTTTGTCTGTGAATATTCTCTGATCTGTTTACTACTCCATACCTAGTACCCATGCTCCACCTCTGCATATGGCAGCACCTCACCAAGTGTTACACCAGATAACACAGAGAGAGAGGATTTAGGAGGCCATTTGTCCACACAGACATTCATTTTCTCATATTCCTTGTTTTTAAAACTTGCGATTATTTACTGAATTGAAAAATGCATATCAATCAATATGATGTAGCTGAACCCAAGCAAGTACACATGGATAGTAATAAAACTAAAAACTAGTGGAACTTCAAAAGCACACACTTTCTTGCATAACTTCTATAGTAGCAATTTTTGAAGAGATCAACGAAAATGAGACCTGTGCCATTCTTTTACATGTCCGTTGTTCTATTTATTCATGTAAAAAAAATTTGGAGTGGTTATTGCGAATGTTTTTTTTATAAATTGCATAAATTTAAAGCACAAATTACACAAACCTATTTTTTTTATTTTTTCAAAATATTGTACATGACCTTTTTTGAAGGGCTGATTTTAAATAATAAACTTTAAGACAACAAAGTTTGAAAAAACAGATTTTGATCAACTCAGCAGATCCCATTGTAATACGGGAGCTTTCGGTTTGTCTTTCTTAACCTTTGAGTAGGTTATTTACATCAATACTACGGTTTTTGTTTTATGAGGATGTCACTGAGCGTTGCAGGTTTAGCGAAAATAATATGCAACAAAATTATTTACAAGCATTTGCATCCTGTGTATTAAATGGACTTTAATTAAGTGGTTCTTTTTACACAAGAAAATAAGAAACAACACTTAAAATTGAAGTTAAAAGTAGAAAATAATATTTTTCTTTCAATAATTTGATTTATGAAATTTGTACCAACACTGAAAAAGAAGTGCTACTTTGCACTTTTGGCACATGATTCTTGTGCATTGGTGAGACAGACTGCATTTTCTTGTTAACAATCTATTCTAATGTGGTTTACTTCAGAATCAGTTCTTACATCCGGTTCACTCAACCTTTGAAGGGGCTATGACACGGGAGACTTAATGCTCATTTCCATAATACAAACCACAGTAAACTTAGGCAATCACCTTCGAAAGTCGTATTATACTTCTTTTGCATTCAAAGAATGTTAGTCATTTTTAGTGTCCTCATCTCTTTTACCAGGTTGAGATGAAAGTAGCCTTCATCTTCAACCCAACCCCCAACGAGATTGAGTTTTTTTTCTTGTAATATTTCCTGCCTGAAGAGTCAAGATTGCAATGCTGTTTTCTAAACTATTTCTCGGCGGTTGGTGTGACAGTTAGCGTACCGGACTGTTATACTCAAGCTCGCGGGTTCAAACACGATCAAAGCCGTGGAGTTTTAGGGCGACGAAAGCCTTCGTACGCCTTCCTTCGGAGGGGAAGTAAAGCCAGCTGTCCCATGTTAGTAGATTTACTTGCATGTAAAAGATCCTCAAGCCTAAATGACGCCTCTGAGCTAAATTCAAATCGCCTGTTTCTCACCCAAGACATACCTCCTTTCTCTGCTAGTTGATGAAAGGAGCGTAGCAAAATTTGCGTGGTCAGACGGAAGAGCGGGCCTGATGGCCCGAGTCTCGCCACGTAAAATAAGTCAAATTCAATTCAATTCAATTTAATTTCTTCACATGTTACATTTGATTGATAAATGTTGCCTGCACCAGAATCATCTTTCATTGTTCTGTCAACTTAAACAACTAAGTTCAGAAGTAAAATTATCATCTTGGTAATACTTATCTATCATTTCTAAACTCTCATGCACTTCTACACTGCAAACGATAAAAATAAAAGTGTAAGAATGTGTGCCAACCAAGATCAAGTCTTAGCATTGATTCTACATCAAACAAGCTCATCTCTCAGTGTCACTTGGGAGGTGACACCCTGGATTTGCAGCCTGTAAAATCTATGTCCTCAAAAATTAATTATCAAATGACAATTACAAATGAATTCTTTGCAGTTTTGAAATTGCAATAAACAAGTTATTGTTTATTAGTACTTTCTGTATCTTCCAATTTTTGTATGAAGAGCAAAAGTGCACAATATGCCAAAATTACTGCAAGATATCTTGAAAAAACTAAAACAACAATTCCCAGTAGCAGTAGTGCCAAATTTCCATATCAGTATGTTCAAAAAAAGTCAAAACATGAGTTTGGTGACACCAAATTACTGAAATTCGTAAAGGACTATTTATGGAAATTATCAAAGATGAGTCGCCTGCAGGTGACACCAGGAACTGCAGGCAAAAATCTATCTTCAATTTTGCAATTTTCAAAAATATAGAGTTTGCTGAAAATGAGACTACCACCAATTTGTTTAACTATCTGTTGATACTTGCAAGGAGAAAATTTTAAAGAAAAAGTTTGTAGCCTTTTTGAG
This sequence comes from Gryllus bimaculatus, assembly GCA_017312745.1. Classification (NCBI taxonomy): domain Eukaryota; kingdom Metazoa; phylum Arthropoda; class Insecta; order Orthoptera; family Gryllidae; genus Gryllus; species Gryllus bimaculatus. Next base: position 1,492,455 of record BOPP01000140.1, read on the forward strand.
GAAAAAATTGTTTAATAAATTTCAAATAGTTGCCTATAGTTCAGGAAAAAAAATTATGTGAAATCTACTCTCATTTTCCAAAAGTTATACATGTCCTTCTTTCAAGATATGTCATTACAGAACAGATTGCATTTAGGAAAGAAATATCCATCTTCAATATTTTAGTTGCAGGAAAGCACAAAAACAAAAAGAATTTCTGCTTAACATGTTTACTGCGCAGTATTTTTGCCATACTACATCATATGGGTACCAGTACCATATAGGTTTTTGCATACTATGCCTCCGTGCCAATGTTAATTTACGTACTTCATACATGCTAGAACATTAATTGTTGTACTAATATTCACATAGTATTGGTATAAAGAATTAATTTTATTTACAAAAATGAATAAGTCCATATGGACTCACAGGAAAGTTTTGCAGCTGATAACCCTATAATGAGACCAGTTTCTTTACGAGACAATATGGTCTCTTCTTAAAAACATAACTGAATGTCCAAGTGAGACCATATGGTCTTGCATAGCAGCCAACATGTAAACCACCCTCTATGCTATCCGAGGAGAAAGTTAAATCAAAATATTTCAAGTCATTTTTGAGAAAATTTTGTAAATGTTAAGGCTATATATTAAGTACTTCCCAAAATCAAAATATACATTTCAAACTCAGAGGGCTTTGAGTTCGTTTAAATCGATAGGGGAATATCAATTTTGTAGAAAATCGGCTGAACAGTTTAGGTTCTAGTGTTGACCACACACAGACATGCAGACATTTTGCTGTCAATCAAATTTTTCATATCAAGGACCCACAAAACATGACTTCTGACTACACAATGTGTTAAAGGAAGTTATTTACTATACAAGTAGGAACAAGATTTATCCCCTTTCTCGTTACCTGAGCCCAACAATAAAAAACTTATCACTTGAAAATTTGCTGTTTTCCGGCCCACAATTACAATACTTTCTCTTATTACAAAATGGGGGGGGGAATAATAATGAACGTTCTTGAATTCCAAAACCAAATTCCTGTTTTTTTCCAAACTTTCTCCTGACCTTTTCAAATTTCTATTCTCACCTTGGGTTTTGAAGATTTGAAAGATTCCAGATTCGCAATAAAGAGATTAGATCAACTACTTACTTCATCGGACTCCCACCGAGGAGAGATGGGTGGTCTGATCCTCTTGGCACACACCACTTCGTGCATATCTTCATATGTGGGATCACTAGGCACACAGTCAAAATAGGGTTGCTGATAGTCATCTGCTGCTGTCAGTTTGTCTCCTGTGGCACACCGCCTGCACATCTCCCAGAACACCAGCCCCAAAGAGTAAACATCTGCCATCTTGAAAGACTCAAAGAGACTTGTGTTCAATGTTTCATCCAGCACTTCTGGAGCCATGTACCTCCTGGTTCCCACTCTGGTGTTTGGAGCAATGTCTATTTCATTTAGAGAGCTGAAAATAGGATACAATGTTTACTATATTTATTCCACATGAATCATCTGAATTTTATAATAATATAAATATAATAATACAAAAATATTCAAATTGAAATTATTTTCCTTTTACCTAACACAAATATTGGCAAAAGCACTGTAGATTTAATGTATCCCAGAAAAATAGTCTACAAATCAACATGAAAATTAAAAGATTCTAATTCATTTCACGAATCAAAACCACCACCTTCCTGTTGACATTTAATTTAATAACACGATTCTAAAGCTATACAAAAAATAAAACACACACACACACACACACACACCAGGTATCTTAGGCATTACCCTTTTGGAAAACGACAACTGAAACACACAATCTTCTGAATGCACACTTTTTCCAAGAACTGGAAAAGAATATGAAATGAATAATGCCAAAACACACAACAGACTCTGGTTGACTACTTTTAGTTTTTCTAAATCGTTCTGTGTGCTGGCTCTGGTAAACTCCCGCTATCGTCAAGAAATAAAGAAGCCTTTGTCTCGGGACTAGGAATGCGACATCAACATTGATGTAGCCAAACATTAATGTTCAAAATTGAAACATTGGTGTTAATGATACATCAATCAAAAACCAATGATGATTTAAAACATTGACGTTTTTAAGTTTGTTTAGTAACCTCTAACATTAAATTTGTGCGCAACAAGATTTAATTTGTCAATGACTGTACTTATTAATTTACCATTAAAATTTAACTTAAAACAAAGTTATACAACATCCATCCATGAACAAAATACAGGAAATACAAAGGAAATATCTGGCAATCTCGATCAAGGGATGATAGTCTGCTCAATGAAGATAGAACAAACCGCATTCATTTCGATCAAATACAAACAGATAGTGGTACCGTCATTTATTGTTTCTTTTTTGAACTTTTACAAACTTATGATTATGGGCATCTTTTACCCACAGACAAAACATTGAAAACGTAAAAACATCGAACCCCAAACATCAATGTTAAAAAACATTGGTTTCAATATTTGCATAGAAACATCGATACATTGAAAACATCGACATTGATGTCGCATCCCTACTTCAGACAATCATACAAGAAGAAAAAATAACTGCTAAAAAGGCAAATTAATTTGTGTTACCACAGATGAATAAACAAGCTGATAAACAAGAAAGATGAGTGTTAGCACTCATGTTTAGATCAATATGAAGAGCAAATCAAGATGTCCATTTGCAAAGTTGCTTTTTTCTTGACATGGGAAATGGAACTTTATGCATCAGTGCTTTAAAAAAATACCACAAAACCTTCCACATTTCCACCCACCAATACGATTGCTTATTCAGCTTATAATAAGACATATTTTCAAGTCTTTATTATTGATGAACATTAGCTAAATTTCCAATGTTTTTCTTATATGGATTAATTAATAATTCATTACTCATTTAACAATGTCTTGATCATAATTTCAGGTACACATTCATGTAATTCCTCTGATCACATTCCTTTAACTACCTAAATCTCAGCCTAATGTAATTGCACATTAATTTTAGCTGAAAGTGGAAGGTGATGTAATTTTGAAAAGGTGACAGAAATTAATAAGCTACAGTCGCAGTTGAATTTCACTATTACACATTAAAGTAAAATTAAAAACAAATATTTAAATTATAACACTGAGCAATATCCTAAACTCGCACCTGTTTATATATTTTTAATTTTTTTAATTCCAATGGCACATTGGAATTTACAGGGTAATTAACATTTGTGGATCAATTTGTCAGAATTAAAATATTTTGCTTATCTCTTCATTTTTGATCCTTCTAATAAAATTTGTTGAATAATAGCCAATCAAAGATTGTTAGAAGATGCTTTCTTGACAGGAAGAAATCAGTTTAAGTGTTTCTATACGTTGCATACAGAGAGTGTTTTATTTAGTTAGATTATTTTTCATAATTAAATAAATAACAATATTAAAAAAATGCCGATGTTGGTTGCAAAGTTTGTTATTCAGTTCATTTTTCTTGGCTTTCTAAAAATGAGCATGAACTGCCCTGTTAATTATCATGAGGATCAAAAATTTATAACTCCCTGGGTGGGGCAATTTATTTACACAGGTCTGAATCTTTCTATAGGTAAATAAAGATTTAGCAACATTAGACTGTTTATCCATGCGCAATAACTACTTATTTAATGTGAAAAAACAGTACATAAAATCTGAATCAGTGGTGTCTCCTCGATCTGGATCCACGGCGTTAATAGTGAAAGAAAGTGTTAACCTCAACTCTTCTCTTTTAACATTCATATTTGGAGTGAAACTGAACTTTATTAAGAAAAACCTGATTTTAAACTATAATATTGGAAGAATGAGGGAAAGCCAATAGCCTGAGCTGTGCTCATACAATGCCTAAATGACATGAACACGCTGGTGCCGATCACAAGGAAGACAAAATATATTAAAAAACTAATGAACCCGAAGGAAAAATTTATTTCATTTGGCATTGACACACAACTTGCACAACCAAAGAAAATGCCACTAATCTGTATATAATGTATGGAAGGGAGAAAAGCTACAGATACAATTAAAAAATAATACACAGGGCACTTGCTTAACACATCAAGGGAAACTGAAGAAACGTTATAAAGATAAGGAGCACTGACCTAGAAAGTGATTACAAATAGTCATTGCTGGCATGAGGAGTCTTAAAACTATACAATACAAAACATTGTATTAGTGTCCATGTTAGGAATGTGTTGGGTCTATTTGATGTCATACACAGTTCAAAACCAGGTTGCTCAAAGTAAAGTTCCTGTATTAAACTATTTTAACTTTTGTAACAATAGTTCATGAAGAATGGAAAGTTTGTATGGGTAAAACTAGTTATTATCTTGTAAAAATTGAATGTCTGGATGCAAAAGTTTTTAATATACCAAGTTATCAATAGAAAAAACTGTATCAAAAATATATGAAAAGAGAATATATTTCTGTTCATAGACAATCAAATGATTGAAAACAAGTCTCATAAAAACTTATGAATATGAGAATAGATTTTAGCAAAAAATTGAGCATGGAATGAGGATTCTTACCTGAGATAGCGCACTGCCAGTCCAAAATCTGCAATTGCGCACTGTCCATTTCGTTTCACAAGAATGTTTTTGCTCTTTATGTCTCGATGAGCTATGGCTGGTTTGCCACGGGTGCCAAATATTTCAGTGTGGAGATGAGCCACTCCTGAGGCTGCGGATAAGGCAAGTGTCAGAAGAGAGGATGAATCCAAAACATGAGTCTGAAGGTAATCATGCAATGAGCCATTGTCATGATAATCTGTGATCAACAGCATCTGGGTCCATGAACCAGTGCCTTTAATATCAGCAGCAATGAAACCTGTAAAACAACAAACCAATATCACATAGGCTCTTCCAAAATCAAGAAGGAAACCTTAGCATCATGCAAGAAACCAAGTATACACTGTACAAGCCAAGAGTACATTCTTAATGATGAAGTTAGTTGTTGTTAGAGCATTCATATAATACTAAAAGTGATCACACAGTTAAGGCTAATTGAATTTTATAAACATTTATAGACTTTTCAGTCATAGTTAGACATGTGAATGAACAACCATATTTATGACTCACCCAGAATGTTTTCATGTCGCATGAGAACAGTCTGGTAGATTTCAGTCTCTCGAAACCAGCTAGCTTCCTCAGTAGTGTAGAACACCTTAACAGCAACACGTTCCCCTCGCCACATTGCCAGCCAGACTTCACCATAGCGACCTTTGCCTATAGAGTGCACCATTTGGATTTGCTTGGCAATTGTCCTTTGCACCTAAGAAAAGCAACAAGCACCATGCAGACAAATTACAATCCTATAAATATTGTGAAGAAAGAAAAAATAAAAATAAAAACAACTGTGATGAAGACGAAAATGACAAAAAAAATACCACAAAGATGCATACGCCCATAAAAAATTAAAGAAAAAATTAAGAAATGCTCATGAAATTGACAGGAATAAAGACCCCAAACAACAACAAATATTACTGAATAGTTTGCTTATTTTTTGTTTGCTAATATATAAGATTGTGTTAATTTGTTTACATCAATGGGAAGTCAATGTATCCTCATTATTCATTAAACATGCGAAGCTCAGTGACTTGCAGTACCCCAACACTCAATGAATTCAGCATAAAGAAAAATCATTGATAGGCCTTGGATATCAGCTCATCTTTGAATTTCAGAGCCCTATAGTGGGCACATCATAAACAGATACCAACAATTTGATTATTTCATGTTATTGTGTAAGTTTGGACCTGAACATTCAAACCAACAGAAGTACCTACTCTTTAGCGAGAAAATTTAAGTGAACAAGTAATAGATAATTAAGAACATGTGCAACTTCAAGCACTTCATTGATGCACAAGAAAAAGTGCCACATATAAAAAATAAAAAAACTTGTATCTACGTAATTAAGAACCATTGTCACCAGAACATAGCTGTTTCTTTCAAAGTGAATGACAAGATTTTTCACACTATTACTGACAAGTGGTCTATTATCATGAAGTTTTTGCTACTATAAAACCATTTTCTCAATGTGTTTCTTCACTTATCCCTTCAATGTAGAGCAACATGCTCTGCACCTGGATGGTTTCCATCTACAAATGTGTAACTGTGTGCCTGGTACACTCTCTTTGCTCTGTTTTTGGTTAGACACATTATGAAATACTTTAAATCTACTTTCACATCTTTCTAGACAATGAATAATGTAAATGTTAGTACACAGAATACATTACAATGATCAATTTTATATGTCATCCCATCAATGTACAAATCAAAACATTGTATTCAGCTTTAACATAACACCCTGTAGAAAGGATGATTTGTCGAGCCCTGAAAATGCATACTTTGGAAGATAATTCTTGTGATTCAGCTAACAGTGAGGTGAATGATTCTATCATGAAATTAACACTTGATTATCATTAATTACAATATTTTGATAATATTTTTATGTTGAAGCACTGTGCTAAACAATAAACATTCCAAGAATTCAAGCAATGATTCACACATTTACTTATATTACAAATTCACACATTACCAATCTTCGTGCAATATTTTAGGAAAGAGAGGGCCATGAAAATTCTAATGAATGAAGTGCATCCTGCCTATTGTGCAAAAAACCCTCCTGCATCATTAGGTGAGGCATACAAAAGTGCTCCCAAGCTGAAGGGTCAACTACATTAATGATAATTTCTTTAAGGTATTCTGTTCATCCCTGTACACTGCCGCAAAGTCAAAGTTCCTCATGACAACACTCACAAGTAAAGGCAGCCCTGACCCTGAGCCGGAGCTCTGTTCTATAAGATCCTGCAGAGTTCCTCCAGGCCCAAGGTATGGGTCGCAAGTGCGGCTCTGCAGTAAGCACTGCCTGCGTTGGTCCTCTTTCTTCTTGTATCTGAAACCACCCAACACAGCATTTACAATAAGCATTCATTATATGCAATCAACTTATTACATAAATAGACTAAATTATAGTCAATTTTTTTTTATTTTTGTATTGCAATTTTTAAAGAACATACAATGTTTCTTCTTACAAAGCAATGTAATAGAGTCAAAATTTAAATTCTGAGAACATTTCAGAAACTCCAAAACTGGGCTGTATTTAACTGATGTGTTTAGTATTGCAAATTGCTTAGATTGTGTAGTATCATCAACTTACCGTAGGTAAACAAACGTTACAATGATGAGAAACAGCAATAGGCAGATGGTGACGGAGACAATAAGTACAATGTAGGGGACCGTGTCGTCATATTGTGTGACAGGCCTCGGAGTTGAGGGCAGTATGGGCATGAGGTTTCTGTTGCAAAGGTCGATGTCATTGCAGCACTGGATAGACTTGCTCTCCTTGTGGGGCACCAGGTGACCTTTGCACTGCAACAGACACACACATCATTCGTGGCTGAAGTAGATGTTAGGGAGGCAAAGTAACGAAGTAAAAGCTAAGGTGTTATTTTTGAACAGTTAATAGTTCAAAACCATTATGAGCAGAAACATTTATTTCATTGCCCTGATATTGACTGTTATTGATTTGAATTCATTCAACTGGCACCTAATGGGCACAAACAAAACCATAAGCATTCAGTGATTTATTGTTTTGAACTACAAGAGTTTCAGTGCAGCATATCTCGACTCACCAGTGTTACACACGGCTGCCAATTCCAGAGTTCTAATGTTTGGTGGTGGTTCAGTAGAGGAATGCAAGGGGGTAAATATGATAAAACATTTCAAAGAACTGTTTACACTGTATAGAATCAATTACAAAGATCATTTCTAAATTTACTCTAACCAAGCCCCGATGTCTCTGATTCATTGACAAGAAAGTGCTGGACACAAGTGGTACAAACTAGCAAAGCTTTTATGAAGCTTTAACAGTTATCAGCGCCAAAATGTCCATTGATTCTTTTAATTCTCAGCTATCAGCTGCAGTGATCTTAAACTGTGGGACATAGATATGTTATTTTCAATCTGTTAGCTGGTATTCTGACAACTATTTCTAGCTGGACCCATTTAAACATTTCACACTTTGTACATCTTTGTTTTAAAAGTAAAAATAGTTACACATTGGAACCCTTCTTTCAGTGTATCTGGCAATCCGTGCTACCAAATGACAGAACTCAAAAAGTTAACAGAATGTTAAGAAAGGTGTTGTTAAGGTGTTTAGCCTGTACCATTTGTGCCTAATAATCCAAATATGCCATCCGTGAACTCCTCTGTTTTCTGTCTTTTTGATGAATCCCTGAGGAGTAATTCCCTATCCAGCATTAATCATCATTGCACTTGCAGATATAGCCATGTGAAGTGAATTTTGGAAGGGAAAATGAAGGAAGGAACCTAAATGAACATGCCCATTTCCAAAATTTCAATGAAACACACTTTTATGATAAAGTAATTTTCCCTTACTACATTCACTTCACATGGTCAATTTTGCAGGTGCAACGATGTAATACAATTATGGGGTTGTGCGTTTTTGGTTTCTACCAATAGAGATAAATCTGTCATCTTATCTAAACTTATTATATGTAGACACAAATGAATAGCACTTTAAATTATCTCTACAGTAAAGAATCCTTGATGCAAGAAACAGAAGACCATCAGAGCAGCAGAAGAAGCAGCAGCCAGAAGCCTAGAGATCCCGGGGGAAAAAGTCTAGAGGTCCAGCGAACCAACACGTCTAGAGGTCCAGCGAACCAACACTTCTAGAGGTCCAGCGAACCAACACGTCTGCAGGCCCAGAGAACCAACACGCCTGCAGGCCCAGAGAACCAACATGCCTGCTGGACCACAGAACCAAAAAGTCCTCCGGCGCAGATGAAGTCTGGAGGACCAGAAGATCAAGAAGTCTATAGGTCCACAGGTTACGTCCAAGAGGTCTAGAGGATCAGGAAGGCCAAAGGTCCAGAGGACTGGAGAAGCAGAAGGCGGGAGGGCCAAAGGCACGCCGAAGGCCCGTGAACCAGAGCACTAGAGGCGAGGCGCAGCCACCTACTTGCATGAAGCCCTGCTCGTCGGGTGGCAGGCAGCCGAAGGTGCGCACCAGCTCGTAGCCCCGAGTGTCCGGGTTGGGGACCTGCTCGACGGCGCTGAAGCACTGGCTGCCCGGCTGGCCCAAACACGTGCCGTTCACTTCGCTGTTGGGGCAGTGGCCTTCGCAGTAGCACACCACGCCGCCCCCCGCACCCGTCCCCGCACCAGCACCTGCGGGAGAGAACAACTCAAATAAAAAAGGAGTGAAAATAACTTGGTACAGCTTTTCCTATCGCACTTCCTCCAACGCTCTTACGCATTTCGTCAATCTAACATCAACTGGCAGCAAGTGGCAACGATCACGAATGATGAAACTAAGTCAGGTAGAAAAACCATTGAAGGACACAAAAAGTCACTCGACTGTGATTCTGCTTCTCGCAACTTTGAACTTTTCTAGCACAGATCACCAAAATCGCGATCGTACGTCATAGTCAATTTACCAGGGTGGCTCCTTATTTCCTATAGCAAATTTCCCTGTTCTTGTTTTCAGGGCATTTATTTTTATTCACTGATATGATTTGTAGAGTTTTCAACATCCTTTTTTATATGAAAGGAAGTCTGATACTAATTTGTCAGCTTTCTGATTTTACTACTATAAAGTACGTACAAAAATATACTCAACAAATAAAAAGAGTCACTATTGTTTACTGAAGGATTTTTTAAGAAATAACATGAGTCTCAAATTTGCCCTGATTCTGTCATGCGACGTTAATTGATTATACATATTTCTGATTATAGCTAATCCAGAGAATGAAGATTCATGTTTCCGACGATTTTGCCAAGTTTTCCGCAGGAAGTGGACATGCTGATTTAGTTCAAGTCCTGATCAAATTTACCATTGTTCTACATTTTTACGTTTTAAACAAATCAAAATCAGATAACGCGCAATGCTTCTTTGCTTGAACGCTTTGCGCAAAAAATGGAAAAACATTTCTTTGGTGAATAATGTTTTTTTGTCATTAATTTTCTGCGAAGATCATAGGAATATGTATCTTAATGAGTTCATGTGGGAAAAAAACTGAGGGTGATAAGACAGGAACAATCCTTTTTTTATTTATACGTGGCACATTCAAAAATTTAAAAGAAAAAGATGGCACTAGATGTTCTTTATTGTTCTCTTTTCTTTCAATGAAAAACACATTCATGTGCGTTCCAACAAATTATTTCCAAATGGAGCCTTTTATTAAATGGGGTCTAACTGACAGTGCTACTTGTAACACAGCTAATTGCGTAGTGACATGAGGGTCGACATTGGTTTCCATTACAGTGCCAGTAGTTGGGACATTTTGTTTGTTTTCCGATTCTTGATTTAAATTTAAAGAGAAGCATAGTGATCAGTGACATTTAAATGATAGGTAAGGGGTTCCAATAAACAGCTACCGCTTCTTTCATATTCAGATGTTTAATGATCCTGCTTATTTCCGCTATCTGATTGGTGCTCTGATAAATACATATTCCATTCTTACAATAACTCAGAAAGCTTGTAATTTCGAAGGCAATTTTGATGTAGCTCAGTGGAGGCAGGGTTGTTGACAATTGGGAGATTTATCATCCATTAACACCATTGTGTTAGTATGTCTTCGACTCACGGTTACAGAAAACAAAACTCTATAATTATACAGAATACTGATCTACAGACAACGAACTTCAAAAATCACTTCCCAGATAGTGCTTATCACTGATAAAGAATTAGCTTGAGAACAACACATCACAGTAAATAGACACTAAACAGGAATGTTATCACAATTATATGAAAAGGAAGGAGACTATCTACGAATGTGTTTTAATTCTGTTTTATTTACATCAGTACGGGAACATTCATACTTCGCGTTTTTATTAACACAGTCCATTATAATTGTTCCAGAACTTTTTGATGAAATATATAAAATAATAAACAGGTGGAAAAATGTATCACCAGAGTAAAAATTGCCAATAAATAAAAAATTTCTGAAGTTCGAATTGCAACATTCGACGGCGTCAAATGGAAGTAGATTTAGATTTATTCAGTCAAAAAAACAACAACAACAACAACAATAAAGCTGCATGTGACGTAGGGGCAAAAAGATTATCTGCGCACGTTTTCTTGAGTTCCAAAATCCCTTCCCGTCATTTTAACTATAAATAGTTGAAAGAGAAGTAAACGTTTAACATAAATAAAAATAAATTTTAAAAATAGCAAGATTAGCAATATTTAAAAAATAGTCATTTTTGTATCAGAGTATATACTCTTACAATAGAGTGGGCGACCTGTGACACCTGCTATAACAATGCCACATATAGCGATCTAATACTCAATTTAGCGATCGAGCGATGTAAGGCTTCATAATTTGGAGGCGCAATTTGGAGAGTTACTCAGCAAATCTGCGTCAGAGGTTAACCGGGTTTACTTCCCTTCCAAAGGAAGGAGCGATTTCCTTATGAAAGATTGGTCCTTACCAAACGCACGGAACTGAACTGTCGAACGTGGGTATAAACAGTCCCATGGGCAAGCCATCACACCAACGTGAAGTGCTTGGTGGTAACTCAAGAAGCTGATTGGTCGCCAAGCCCTTACTGTTCCCGTTCCCAAATTCTCGGCATTTAAATTCAAAATGCTGCCGCCAGGGCTGTCGTGCTCCGTCTTCATGAATGCTTTGTAGAGTCAAACCCGTAAATAAACCCAAAACATTTCATTCGATCCAGTTTTACACACAAGAGTATTGTCCCAAAATTCCATATTTACAGTTGGAAGAACAGACATAACTTAGAGGAAACTTTTCAGGATAAATTAGAGATAGCTTCTACAGTTGAGGTACCTACGGTGAATTATGTTGTCGGACAAGGAGGAATCTGAACTCAAGAATGGGTATCTGAGGGCCTAGAGGCAGAACATTAGATACAGACAAATTGCATCTGTTGGGGAAGCTTGTAGGATTTGGTCTTACACGTAGCATCGGTGACGCTAAACCGGGCATTCATGTGTCAGCAATGGTATTTGACACTTCGTGGCCTCACAATGACAAGGTTCTGTCCGATGTCGAAGGAATTTTACAAGAGATGATTTTGCATATTAGGACGTGTCTAATACTGTGCAATTGTACATAAAAACGCAAATGAACTACACCTTTTATGCAAATTATATTTTTTAAACTCGGAAGATGAAACTATTGTAATGTAGATCAGACAGAGATTGAACATATCGAAACATAAATTTTGCCAAAAATTTTAGATTGCTATTCTGAGCCCGCGATTTCACGGTTCATGGGAAAACACAAGTTAATGCGTCTGTTTATACGAACTGAGTTGCATTAGCCTTAATGTTCGAGTGAATTATCTTTGCCTTTTGTCTGTTTTGAATCCACTTGAAAAAGAGTTACTCCCTTCAATTACATAAAAGCCAGTAATTTAATGTTATATCAGGATCTACTCTCAAACGCCTCCAAATACGAACTTGTAAACAGTCTCTCTCAGGTCCAAAACTTAGGAATTTAATAACGTAAAAAAAAAACGAATAAAACAACACGGATGATTACACAGTGGACTAATATAGAGAAAAATAGACCGCAACCCATCAGGCACGAGGCAGCTAGGGCTCTGCCTTAGCGACCTGTGCTACCCGGGCCGCCAACACAGCTTTTTTTAGTTTGCTCCGAGGAACATAATCATGAAACCAAGATTCATCAGTGGCGATTATTTTCAAGGATACTTCAGACCAATTCAGGTCGGGTCTTCTTTTACGTGACAAGGCTCGGGCTACCAGACCTACTCTCCCGTGTGAGCAAACAGATTTTGCTGCGGCTCCTTCGCCATCTAGCTGAGAGAGAAGGTATCACTCGGGAGGCGAAGCCGGCGATTTGAATTTAGCCCTTTCAAGTTTCAGGATCTTTTACATGTAGAGTATCTACAACAAGGGACAGTCGGCTTCATTTCCCACCGGAAGGAAGGCGTACGAAGGATTTTTTTTTCTTTTTCGCCCCAAACAATTCACGCCTTCGAACGGTTTTGAACCCGCAAACTTTGTACAACCCGGCTACTCTAACAGTTATGCCGCTGAAGCCGCCAAATAATTCATCCTCCTACTGCCTCATACCTCCATCCGCACCTACAACTGCGAACAAACATACAGTTTGTTTTTTCCAATGTGTGGGTGGAACGGATTATTTTCTGATATTATTGTTGCTTATTTATTTTTTCACAATCACAGATAACTGTGACTTTTGATGCATGAACAGGAGCAGGTTCTTGAGCATTACACATACCCTAGCGCCTACCCTGGTTAACATATCACTAAATTGCAATATACAATTTCAATCAACTTGACACCACATTATGAATTTTTATTGCTATTATGCTCTATTTTCTTTAGGGCAGTAACAGAATCTGAGTATAGCTCTTATCCTGCATCGTTGCTTTATTAGAAACGGAGATACATAAAATTATTTCATACACAATATAATGTTTTTTTTTATTAGCCAACTGCACATCCCATTACGGGCACGGGCCTCCTGCTCGCGCAGGGAATTATTAATCCTGATTTAATGAAATGATAGGATGATGAAGGGGGAAGGGACGATCACAAATGCATCCGTGCCAGAGGTGGGATTCAAACCCGCGATCCTTCGGTCCGAGATCGCCACGTCACTACTGCCTCGGCTATCCGGATCGATAATATAATTATACAAGGACGAAAGATACAGTTTCTCGGTTTCAGGGACTTGGATACTCCCTTATTTTCTGATAGTCCTCTTAAATCCATTCGCCGATCTCCTTCGCTATGACAGCGACAGTGTTAACGTTCACTTCCGTATTTATGCATTGACTACAGCGCCGGGTCCACCCTGCTTTGAAAGTGGCTGCTTCCTCTCATTACAATCTTCTACACGTGCCGTGGGGAAAAACAGGCTCTCCATATGCCTTCTGAAGCACCAAATAAGCCTAGCCTGAGGATTCTTTTTTAAGACAAAGGCAACATTTCAATGCAGCATATTGCTCGTCGCGCGCTATCTCCATCATTGCAGTAAGTGAAAATGAATATGTCTCAGTACGCAGTACAAAAGGCAAATCAATTTAACTTGTGCCAGCATGCATTTAATATTAAGTTAGCAAAGCAACAAAAAGTTGTGTTTTGGGTATGTTGAATTATGAATTACGCGAATTTAAAATGATATCTTTAGTTAATAACACTCGTACAAAATGACCCTCGAAGTAATATTCTCGTTAGACACAAGGGGGCTGAAGAATCGCTATCTCTGACAAGATGTGAGAACGCAGTCTGCGTCAGGGCTTCTGTAGTTTCTAGGACGATGCTCCAAAAGCACTTAGTACTGCACTGTTGGTAGAATTGTTGGGCGAGTTTTATTTTTAACAATCAATTATAATTAAAATTATTTGTTTCATTACGATTTATTATATAAACTTATTACAGAAACTTTGTTAAAATGGTTTTAAATTTACGACATTATGGCAGTTTCAAATATCTTATTTGTTTTATTAATCAAGGTTCTAATATAGTTAAGGAGCTAATATAATTATTATTGTACTGGTTGCTGCTTGACGACGGGGTTAACATCGGCCTGAAACGTTGCCACGAAATGAAATAAATAATTTCAATTACAAAGGATTGTCAACTGATTGTAAAATGAAACCCTACAATTCTACCGATCTACGAGCCATCTTGTTCCTCAAGAATGGGAGGCGACGAGGGAAAGAAATGCGCAGAAGATTTCAAGCGGAAGAGATAAATAATACGCAGGAAATGAAAGAAGGCAGACATTTTGTTGTACTTAATTAGTGGTTTGTCGTCACTGCCCGGTCGCCGGAGAAACCACAGAAAAACTTCCGATCAGAGCATCCGACCGCAAGAATTCTCCTCCAGACTGGGGTTAAAAGGTCGACCCAACTCCCAAGCCAGAGTAAACAACTGTGTGGACTCGCGCCCTAGGCCCTCCCGGTCAGCAATAGGGGCAAAGCCACAGAACCATAGCAGCTGGTAAAAACGACTACAAACCATTGGAGCTTAAACTGCACATACTTTCTCGACCGTACTTTCACGCAAAATTACGCGAATAGTACTCAAATGTTCGAAAAATTGTTATTGCCCTATTTTAAAATCTTATCTTTCAGGAGGGAAAAATCACTATCTTTAATATTTTCGTTGTAGGAAAACTCCGAAACAATTTTTAACGTTTGCAATTCTCGAAAAATCAGTGATTTTAACGAACGAGGCCAGCACGATTTTCTTAAACGTCCTTCACACTAACCCCAAAATTTAATCAAAAACGTTGGAGACATGGTTTTGAAAATTTGGAAAATGTTTCGGGGCCTTAATGTAAACTACCCCCAAAATTAAAATACCTGGTTCAAATTCAAGGGTCCGCAACAGCCAGATCGATTGGGGAATATCATTTTGGAGAAAATCTGCCAAACAACTTAGCTGCTTGCGTTGTTCACAGAACGGACAGACATTTTGCCGTCATTCGATTTGTTCGATTTGCCGTCATTTTCTGTACCAAGGACCCACAAAGCATAGATTCCTGCTACAGCACATGATAGATTTTTTTTTTTTTTTTTAACATTTTAGCAATTGGATTTATCCACATTTTCGTTACCAGGGCCCTGTAATAAAGAGTTGTTCTGCCAAAAACTCGCCGTTTCTTTCTCGCAGCATTACCTAACTTTCTCTCTACTGCGTCAGCGGTAGCGAGACAGTGAAACACCCTTTTCCTTCCAGGCAGACATTCCGAAGCGGGGTCGTTCTTCTTGAAGAGTGCCATACGGAGCGCAGGGCTTCTCCGGCTGCCGCGGCCGCTCCGCCCCTCGCCGCCGCTAATCCCATCTCATGGGGGCTGATTGATTAATGGCTGGCCATTATCTTGTTGGGGCCCGCGGGCACGCAATCATCGGCGGCGGCGGCGCTCTCGCCGCCTCCCAGCGAGGGCCTGGCCTGGCCCCGCCGCGCCCGACGGGGGTGCACGTACGCATTGCACGCACTGTCCGAATGTCTCTGTCGACGTGACAGCTGGGGGTGGGGCACAGAGATGTAGCCACTTTCTCGGGCGACATACACGTGGTTGTTCTTGCATCGGAACATAACAACAGCAGCAGCATCAAGAAGCTATTCGCAATGAGAGGGCACAACAGACGACACAGAACCACACACAAGGTGCTCCAAATAAATATAATGGCGCCAGATGGCACTCTTCAATTTTCAGTTACTTCTCGCTTTTTAGATGTAATTTTTGTTTGATAACGGAGTACCATTTCTCTAGTCAGCCAGTAGCGTCAAGTAGACAGAAATATTATTCGAACAATACGCGCGAGGACGTTTTTTCGAAAGGCTCTAAAACAGCCGACTGATTGGATTCCGGGGGCGCCAACTGATAAGTTCATTAGTCTTGCATGTCAGGTGCGCTATCGCGGATGATGGCGGTGATCTTCCCCAGCTGGATGGCGAGGTCCGGCGCCTACCTATCCGTCGGTTTGCTTGTTTTTTTCCTTCAACCAGGTATCTCCCACCAGCGGAGCACAGCCCCCACCGCGGCAAGCCCTAAGCTCCAGACATGCGTGCTTGTAAATGTAGGCGTGTGTAATTAAGGGGGCAGAATATGACAAGGAGTGGGAAGAAAAGACCGCGAAGAAGAAATTGTGGCCCGTTTGGTAGGGAACTGCTCCGGCATTCGTCTAGTAGTGATGGGCAAAATCGCGGAAAATTACCGATCAGAGCGTCCTGTCGCTAAAATTGTCCTCCAGACAACAGCTGATATCGACATAGCTATCTAGCTAGTCGAAATACCTAACACCGGCTCGGGACTGGAACCCTAAAAACGCCCGGTTCGCGGCACTGCACTGACATCAATTGATGCCCTGAGCCACCTATGGAAAAAGGGTGTACGCCTTGTTCACGCGGGTGCACGATGTTTTTGAGAGGTTCTGAAACAGCCCAGCAATGTAAAGATCGCGTGGCTCTGCGATAAGCCTTGTCCGCCATTCGCTTTGGGAGGGCGCGCTCATGTGTCGGAAATATCAGCGCAGTGGGTGGAAATGGAGGTTCCCGTTCTAGACCTTACCCCTCCTCTACAAATATCACCAGACCTCGGATTTTAGGACAAATGCCAATTTAGTTCCTTTAGGAGGTTGTGGAAAATCGTGGCAGATGTTTACGAACCATGAAAAAATAGATCTACTGAAAGCATCTAACAGTGCCTAAAACGTCCTACAAGGACGATTGGTGCTTATTTTTAATAGTTTTTTTAAAGTAATTATGAAGAATTACCATATTTTAATGACTCGTTTTCCGAAGTTGTCATACCGAAAGGCAAATACTTTCCCGAATTTCCAGATATACGAATATTCCCTGATCGAATACGCAATCTATTACACACCAAAAACTCTTTACTGACAACCGAACATATAGTGAAGTCAATATAAAGAGGATGTTTGACCCTCGTCTCCGATCAGCACGTACGTCTTAGCCAATTGCACCCATTCCTTGTGCATCTGCGCTGTTGACAGGTTGAGAATGAAAAGTGTGAAAGAAAGAATGAATGAATGAAATGAAAAGTAATATAAATAATTCTTGTCGTCACACGCATAAAATATGTAAAATACCTGACTTTCCTGAAAAATAAAAACTGCCTAATTTAATCATTTGTGGTCAATTTTAGATGCAAGAAACGTTAATTTCATGTTTCTAAATCCCTGGTTTAATCGATTTGTAAGTGCCTAAAACGTCATTTCTCGTCTGATAGTGCGTAATTTCATCATTTGTGTACCTATTTGAAGGGTCTAAAAATTATCCTTGTAACCCTTGACTGTTGCATCCGACTCGTTTTCTCTGCTTCTCAAATCATCCCATAGATCAGACAAATTTGTTAATTTTTATTTTAACGCGATTGAACAGATGTCCAAATCTATCTTTGGGAAGCTATATCTAAATCTACAAATTACTTTTTACCACGTCCGTTTTTGTAATGTAACATTTTGAACACAAAAACGTCCCCTCCCAAAATTCGTCTCTGAATCCGCCCCTGATAGCAAAATGGACGTTTCGAAAACCATCAGCGTTGTCGCCGCCTGCCTGCTCCACGCGCCCGCCGCCTCGGTTCGCTGGAATGTTTGGGGCCGGCCTCTACCTGGACCGGCTGGCCCGCGAGAAGAAAAGCCAGAGGCACCAAGAAAAGGCCGCGCGGGCGCCGATTCGCCGCGCTACGCAGGTGAGCTACCCGAGCGTGCAGGGCCGGGGCCTGGGGGCGGGCAGGTGAGCGCGCGACCCGACCCGCTCCGCCCCTCCCAGCCATTCAGCCATTCACGACCCTCGCGCGTTGGCGGACAGCTGCACTCCCACACCGACGCCGCCATGCAAGGGCCGAATCGCAGGTTACTTACGAGGTACGCTTTATAAAGCAATAATTAGGCCGCAAATAGACTACGCATGCCCGAGTTGGGCAATCGCAGCAAATTATCTTTTAAACAAACTGCAAGTAGTTCAAAACGAGTGTCTCAGGGCCGCCCTCTGCGCCCCTAGATACACTCGTATAGAAACTCAACATCGCGAAGCATCAATGCCACTGCTAAAAAATCACATAAAAACTCTAGTTAAAATTTGTTTTGAGAAAGCAGCTGACTCTAAAAATGAACTCATTTCCGCGATCGCCTCATACCAACCCGATCTAAGGGCGAAGTATACGCGACCGAAACACTTTCTGGAGTAAGAGCAATCTGAAACAGAGAAGTGGGACTGGGGCATAAACGTAGTATTACAAAACACGCAATGCGCGCGCCGGTAGGCTAAAGTCTTTTTTGACCTTTGTTTTTCTCTTTATGTTACAGGATAGGCCATAGATGCCCGTAAGGGTAGGAATTGTCACACCGCGGTGGCGTGAACGCGCATTGCACTTTAAGTGCGTTCACAAAACTGCACAAATGTACTGCTCGTGACTTACGAGGTACAAATTACCGTTTCGCAGTCACGGTGTTACAAGTGTCACCTGCAGCGGTAATCTGTTAATCACCCTCCCCCTCTCCCTCTCCCAACCTGAACTCCCCCCATTCTTTTATTAAGACTCGCACCCTCAATGGATGTTCGACACTGACTACATAGCCATGTCGAATTCAGCCGCTGTCTAAAGAAGAGTTCTAACCGCCGGCTGCTCTTATCGACTGCTGTCCGTAGTTTCGCCGATCAATACCAGGCGAATGCCGGAGAAGTACACTAACAAACGGGTTACGGACCATGGGCGATCTTTCCTTCCTCATCCTTGTCCTGTCCTCACCGCCTAATTACGCATGCTCTTCGCCAAAGTTCGCGAGCTACGTCACTACAGCGACTAATCAGGAAAAGTGCCTACCGATCAAAACAGGCACCCAAGTGTCATGAGTTGAGTCTATCTTTGATTGTCTCTCTCCTTCGAATTCTGTGCATTACTTCCCATTGTGGTTAAATATTTACTTATCATTGTGGTTAAATGTTGGAGAAGAGCTTTTCTTTTTGGTGCACAGTAGCGGAAGCAATAAAATGACACCGCTTTATCACGCATTTTGCGCTATGAATTGTTCAGGCTCCGACAGTCCTAGATCTACTCAGGAAGCTGGTTGCCACAAGAAATAGATTTTAAATTCAACAGACTAATCGAATCTTTAGTTCTGAATTAGAAGAGGAATAATAATATCCCATTATTAACGAACAGGTTACGCCATATTCCACCTACCGTCTTAAAACCTTTACTTTTTAAGTATTAATTTTATTTATTTAACAAGTATACAATGAAAAGAATGATTTTTCTGTTTCAACATTACATTTAATATGAATACAGAGTTTAATAATTAATTAGATCGCTGATGAGGTAGATATCTTCAAATAATTA
>BOPP01000140.1:1530481-1554880 GCA_017312745.1 Gryllus bimaculatus
AGGAAGCGTGAACGCCGTGACGACGTGGGAAGGCGCCCTTGGCCGAGCGGCGAACGCCCCCGTGCTCGCCCTACCCACCGCGGGTCGGTCTTTGGGACACATCAAAGGAACCGAACATCCGCTGAAGACATCAGCTGTTCGGGATTGGGCGAGCAGAAGCTCGCTGCTCCGCGAATGCCGAATGCGTGGAACTACCTTTAGAGGACTTTCGCATTATAGTGGTGCTAAAACAGCACGTATTTCTCGCCCGTAGTTTCACGTAAAATTATGCGAAAAATACACAAATTTTCGAACAAATTCTACATGACATTATTTCCAAATCTATTTTTAAGGAAAGGATTTCATCAAGGGAAAAAAAATCTATAATTTCATCATTGTAGTTGTAGGAAGATGCCGAAAAAATTTAACTATTGCAATTTTCGGAAAAATAGAGTTTTCAACGAAAACGAGAGCTGCACTATTTTCTTAAACGTTATATATAATAATATATAAACAACATTAATAAAAAACGATGGAGACATTTACTTGAAATTTTTGAATACATCCCAGTGGTTTCATTTAAAGAACCCCCCCCCCCAAATTAATTGTTTCAAATCTCAGGGGCCGCGACATCAGCCAAAACGATTGGGGAATATCAATTTTAGAGAAGATTGGCTGAACAGTTTATGCGCAGACGGACAGACGTTTTGCCGTCATTCGATTTTTCGGTATCGAGGATCCACGAAACGGATTTTGGATACACCCGCGTGTTACAGGAACTTTTTTCTTATATTAAGCAATTGTGTTTATCCACTTTTTCGTTACCAGGGCCCTGTAATACGTTTTTCTGACGAAAATTCACAGCTTTTTCGCGCAGCATTACATAACTTTCTCTTTACTGCGTAAGCGCTAGCGAGAAAGTAAAATGAATGGAATCCGTATTGTGTGGAAATAGATGGCAAATGCACTGACAAATGTCACATACACACATACATGTTTATAAAAAATTCAAATTAGTAAGTGGTTTCGGTCAATTTTCCATTTTGGGCACTTGTCACCATACAGTAATACAATATAGTATAGTATACAAAATTGTATAATAGTTTTATCTTTCGTTCCATCCCATAAATGTAAATTAATTAGCATAGTTAGATTTTAATAATCACTCTCTTTCACCACCTATTAGTCTTATCAGTATTTGTCGGCTAAAAAATCAATAAATTGGTGCTAAAAATATAGATGCTGCATTTTCTGACTTCCATTGCCACGAAATTGCTTATGCCAAAATGAATCTTGTTTTTCTTAGGAACATTCCTTATTTTGTTTTGTTTTCACCGAGTATTTTATGAACTCCCAACGATCAATATTTGGAATTTATTACACCTACAGCCTGTACTTCTGTTGTCGTTAATTCCATTGATTCACAGCTTTAATGCCAACGTATACCAGAAAATGTTTGAGTCAGTTACTGACATAGCAATGTAATGTTCCTAACATTCCAAGTCAGAATATAAGACGATAGAGTAGATTTTGTTCCATACACTATGGAAATCAACAGGTAAATACAGAGTTCTGGAGGCATTTCAGCTCGTAATTCCGAACCTGAAACTAGTGAATCTACAACAGCACATACTTTCTCACATACTTCTAATTTGAAACGCTACGCAGTATTATGTTACATGAACCTGCAAAAATGTATTTCACCTGGCTGGGATTCGAACTCAGATTCTTAAGATTTAGCACCCCAGTTACGCATCATAAACCTCTCAGTTAAACTCTCTCGTCCCGACGTTTCAAAAGATGTCGAATATTTGCATTCGCAATTTTCAAACATTTTGATTTATATTCTTTCAAGGTTTAGTTTTAAAAAATAAACTTCATTTAAAAAATTCTCTCGTCAATATTGATGTTTTACAACGTTAATTCTATGTTTCTAATTAGTGAGAAAACAGAAAATTTGCCGAAAAAGGGATCTGTGCCATTTTTAAATGTCATTTGCTCTATGGAAAAAATGAAAAGAAAAAAACTGAGTGCCATTTTGAGAAAATAATTGTTCAAAATTTGTACTCCACAACTCTGAACACATTGTTTCCAGAGTTGAGAGTAGAAGAGTGACCCCAAACCACTGCGAAGAGGATTATCCATCGACGAAGACGAGGAAACGGAAGAAAAGGAGAGAAGAAAGAAGATAGAAAAGAAGAAAGTTGTTGAGCTTTCAGAAAGATAGTCAAACAAGAACTCCTCTCACCTTCCTCTCAATACGCATTGGAGTAAACTGCAAAAATATTTGTGCAGTACATTTGTATAGCTCATTGTAAAAAAATTTTTTTTTATACTTATTGCGCTCGATTAAAAGCATTGTAGGGTGCCAATTCTCGATCTAGGAACGCTTTGCTAGCACATGTCTACCTCGGACCTGTATTAAAATTGTCATCGGTAATCTTTGAATTGGAAAGTACGGAATTAAAACAACAGAAATTAAGATCCTATTTCCCGGAAAGTGAAGTGTATATTTTCAGCATTAGAATTCGTAATAGTACGAGTACATTCCTGCTCACCTTTTACCTTCGTCACCTAAAAAACATCATTTTATATGCTTTATTATTATTATTATTATTATTATTATTATTATTAAAGGAGAAAACTTTTCGTTGCGTCTTAGTTGTAAATTTACCGAAAACACAATACCCGATCATTTTACATATTATCGTCACATAATGAACATTTTATTACTAATATACGACAAAAATGAATACTGCGCCACTTCTCTGAAAAGTAAATGATGGATGTGTCCGGAGAAAAAGGGCCAGGGCAGTAGCTCTAAGGGAGCCTCATATTTCAAATACATTCAACCGCTTTCCACACACAAGTAAACAGAATTCATCTCTCCACGCAATGGAAAAAAATACCAGTTAATATGAATTTGGAGAGAATACATTGTTTGCTTCGTTTGAAAAAAAATCAGGGTCTTGGGAAAATTATCCTAGCTCCCCCACACTTCTGGGCGTCTCTGGTAGTTACAAATTACACTTCAGCACATTCACTTGGAACCACAAATTGGATGCCAAAATCTCCCACCGTAACCAAATTAAGCAAATGTTTCATTAACGACGATAAAAAATGGCTTGTTATAGTAGTGAACAATCTTAAACTTAAGATATATTTCTACTGTTGCTAATACAATTCAACTATGAGTTGTGGTCTACAGGTTGCCGAGAGTTGGATGTGAGTTTTCATTTTATGAAATGTAAACATAAATTGTGGGTATTCTGACCCGACTTTTGCCACACACAGCGAGACTGATGACGGCAAAGCCGGCTCTCTAAATGAACATATTTAGTTGACGAGAAGACTTCCATTTTTTGTTAATGTAAACATATCTAACTTTCGGCAACATAGAGAAAAAGTGAAGATCGACGTAGACACATTAGTAGAGAAACGACTTAAGTTTTAATAGATTGTTAACTATTACAACATTAAGTTTTTTCTGGCCATACATATTTTTTTTTTAAAAAAAACATCAAAAGTAACCACAGACGTAAACATGCAATATTAAAATAAAACAAAGATGCAAGTTAATAGGGATATAAATCTAAAGGATCCTTTAAAAGGGTTGTTGGCTTCGGTTCACCCGACTACCTTGGAGCAACGCCTTCTGTATTACAAGCGGCGTCGATTGGAGTATCTACGCGACCCTCGTTGTTCTCTTATCGCGCAATCGGAAGTGGGTGTAATTTGCCGAAGAACAATCGGATTGCGAAAATTTACAAACGTCGACCCAGCGACAGCGCGGCGCTGTAATTCTGAACGCCGAGAAGCACGCCTGGGCCGAAGCTGTCATCAGGAAGTGGAAAAACTACGTTCAACTAACAAATGACTATTTCTCTTAAACTATCTGTGATATCACAAATTAGATATCAGATCGATGATAAGCATACCGAAAATAATAGAATCACCTACTTATATTCGAGAGCAAATTTCTTTGTTTAATCCTGTACTAATCAGAAAAATGCGGCAGGACTCAAGATATTAATCAAATATGTTATTCACACTAAAGAGTTCAATATTCAATCGAGTAATAAAATGAGCATCCACTTTAAATTAATAAATAAGCAGTTTCTACTACAATAGATAATTTTCTATTAAATTAAGAAATTGAATATCCATAATCGCTTTAGGGAAACAATTGTCACAATTATTAAATTTTAAATAAAACATATTCCGCCAAAAACTCTAAAATAAGGTATTTTAGGCTAATGATTTTTTTAATTACAGTCTTTTAAAGAACTGTCAATAGATGCTAGCCCCGCAAATTTCAAAACAATAACAATAGTGCACAATAACAATAGTTGCCTTCTGCGCTTGAGCTGTCAGTTCTATTATGACAGTTTCCCTAAAAGATCAAATACAACAGTGGTCTGAAATCACACACGAATAGAAGCTGCGCGAGACAAGTAAATGTTCTGCAATATGGAACAGAGAAGACGCGCAATAACGAAACAATTCGGTCGACGAGAAAGAGTGATCAAACAAACTCCACACGGTTAGGAACTGTTAGGTCGCATTAAAAATGCGATTTACAAAATTAATTCATAAACAATAATCCATGACCAAAACCAACTACTTAATTATTAACTATTCTCGGAAACTTATTACATTAGCATAAAACATTTTATCTACATTCTACAATGATGAAAAAAAATGTTATGCTATTACAAATTTGTCCGCACTCAGTATGTCATATCAGAAAGAATTTACACAAAGGCATAAAAAAAGAGCGACGATTTCGTACAAAATCATGGTCGCTGTTTACCGCGCGGAAAAAGGCAGCACATAACAGTTAAGTTACCCAGACATTCAAACACGATCACTGAATGAATTGTTGTTAAAATACTCTTTTTCGTAATTATTTGCACGTAAGCCCTCCAAAAAATGTAGGTAGGTCCCTCACAAATCTGGCTTCACTCAACCATCGATTACATTGCGAAGATTAAAAATATTCTCCAATCACTATTTTGAACATTGCGTGACGGCACAGAACTCCCAACAATTGATTAGAAACGACAGTGGGCTAAAATCTTCATCTTCCAAACAAACACGAATGATGCAGAGCTATACTTACGTAATACAATTTCAATGATATGTCATTCAAAACACCCCCACATACGCCCAACACAACCTTCAAGTACCAAACCTTGAAAGCCACTTATCACAACACTAAACAAATATTATACCGTGATACAAATCTTTATTAATGTCACAACTAGGCGGAAAAAGATTTTCTAAAATCCACTACAAATCTGTTGCCTAGTTACAAGCAGAGATGTCTGCTTCACACTATAAACATTGCAGCACGAAGCCAGTGTCCAACTTCAATTCACTGGATGACGATTACATGATTTCACTGGAAGGTAAAAGATGAATTTCCGCACTTACCGGGGTCTCCACGTCCAAGAAATATGCCCATCCCGAGCAATAATCTCGCTTTTCCACCCCAGTCCGAACAGAGATCCATCGCAGCCATTTTCTTCCCACCACTGCCACTCCACTCTTTTGGCCTCAAACGGCGGCCGTGACGTCAGGTGAATTAAGACTTGACCGCGGAAGAAGATAATAGAGAGCGCTAGGCACTGTCAGACTCCGAAACCATGTTACCAACACTCATAAAAAAACTTTCACGTTTCATCAAATTCTGATACATAAAATAACATGCCATTATCCTCTTCACGTATAATAACAACCCTCTTGATGTGGTGTAGTAATATATTTATTACAAAACGTTAAAAATATGTTTTACTGACTTTACTTCTCTTGCAAGGGTTGGTTAAAAAGTTTGGAAGTACGCATGCGTCACGGCGGGCTTTTAAACATTTACCATGGAAAGCACTGATGTAACTTCATTTTAAACTAGGTTCATAAACCTGTTCAGCAAGTGGCATCGTGTAAAATACACTAAAGGTTTTGTTTTTTTCTTAGCAACAGGAACACAAGTTTATTCTGTCGGCAAAACCATCTCTTCTAAGCTATATGTTAGAGTAGGGAGTTGCACAATTTTACCAGTAACTAGTGTTTTTGTTACATTCTTCCTTCCCTCTGAATATTTAGTCAGTTCCAAAAGAGTGAAACATTTACAATTCTGTTTGAAGAAACCCTTTCTAAGTACATGCCATTTCACAAGTTGTCCTTCATGCGAGCATCTAAACAGGGACACAAAAAGTTTCCTTTGCCAACATACTTCAGAGGTCCAGTCCATTACAAGAGGACAAAAACGATATGGAACACCATTTACCCTTCATCTTAACTGCTAGTCACCACTACATACTTCTGACAATGTTGAAGTCATCAAGCCACTGAATAGGAAACACAACATTGTGTACAGCACTGTTGAGTAACAAAAATTAAATAACTTGGGATTCAGTCCAGGATTATTTTCAACTTGCTGGAGGTTGGATGTGGTATGCGCTTCCCAAAATTTATTTTAACACGAATTTAAAACTTTAACTTCTTTTATTCTCCACTTTCAGTCTATTGAATTTAAGGCTTTTGAAAGAAATTTGTGTAAAAAGTGTTAACTGCATTTCTTATATTCATATGGGTAAATCATATGCTTTACTTTTTTTTTCGAGACAAATTCTTGGTCTTGTTCGATGATATTGCGCTTCTAACAAGTGTAAACACAATTTGATATTTTTCCAATTGATCAACAGATACCAAATAAAAGGATTTGTAAGTTCCAATCAGAAAAAAATTGCCAAAACTTGCAATTGGAGATGGGGGTCTTGAAAGGACCCCCATGGTATTTCACATTCACATGGTACTCGGATAGTTAAATTAAATATTCACAGAAACTGCCAAGAATACACCAAACAAAATTGCCGAAGTTCTTTTCATTTTCAATTTGTCAAACAAACAAAAAAATGAAATAAAATCCTGGGGTTCAGGGAAGCAAACTACTTTCTCATATTGGCCCAATAAAACCCAAAACAGTTATATTTCATTTGGAGGAGGGGTGCTGAGCCATTCTTTGTCCTAAATTTTCTTGAAATGCCTTTCTTATATTGTAAATGTTTTATATTTTCTTAATACATTCAATGCCTCTCATACTTAACAAAATGTTTATTGCTTAAAATCACCACTTTTCCACTCATTTCTACTTGTAGATAAATCACAAAATTAGTTCAGATTATCTTATGAATTCAACAATTCTATCTTTCAAACTGTTATTGTTTTCCAATCAGTTGTTCAACACATACGTGTAAGACAATTCAAAATTAAATGAAATGGATTCATTGTATGCAGAAGTGTTCATTACAATTGGACACAAATGCAAAAAAGCAAATTAAATCAATTTCCAACTATTTTCTATACTTTGAGAAAACGGGTATAACTTGAACCAAAAATAAAATCTTACACAAAAACTCATGTTGGGTACGCTCAGTAGACCAATTTTCACTTGTGTGACTATATTCCCCCAGTTTTTATGAACAATGAAAAGTGGTTGATAAGCAAAGTTTAAGACATTGAGAACATTAATGAAATTTTATGCAATGAATATGGTATATCTCGTCCAATTTAATTTTATAGCTGCTTTGGTGAAACCACAATTTTACTAGGAATTTTTCCTTTTGCTTCCATTTCCAACTCATTATTTGTTTCTGTTCCAATCTAGAACACTTACTGGAATTACTTTTCATTCTTTCCCATATTAATTTTTAAGATCAATTGTACATCATTACATATTTACAAGATTTTAAAATAGATTAAGAAATAAACCCAATTATTTGTATTACTAGTCAAGTAGGTTATTCCAGCCCTCTAAACTTACTTTCAAATTCTTTAGAACTTTACGAAATTCTACAATAAATTTCTTTTCTAATATTTGTGGTAAAAATTGTAATGTTGTTCAGTGTGTTACTGGGAGAATAATATTCACTTTTCTGCCACAATTTTCAATTTATAACTTCCACATTCATTGAACATAAGGTCATATACCAAGGATTTATTATAAGGGTTTTGGGATTTCAAGGATCTTCAAAGAATTTTACAACGAAACACTGCCACTAACAATCAAGTAATTTCAGACATATGTTTTTAAGTATTTATTGCAGTTTGGAATCAAATATAAACATTATGTTTCAGCTTTCTTAGCTTTGGCAGAAGCCTCCTTTGCTTTAAGAACCTTAACAACAATCTTCTGTTCTTCAATCAGGAAAGCACGTACAATCCTGTAAAAGAAAAGGAAAATTTACCATAAGATTCATTCAAAAAGAAGTGAAAGTATGAATATACTTTCCTATGAGGAAATTAGAGTTAAAGTAATACTGGAAGTTTATTTAACAGATCACAGAAAACAACGAAGTAAAATAAACTATGTACAAAAATAATACATCAATATTTATGCTAAATTATCAAATTAAATTATTCAGTACCCATCAATTTCGAGAACACAGTATGAGGCTCCATTATAAAATCTATTAAACTCAATTTCATTTCCACTGGTCCTCCTTCAAGCAATAAAATATGACATAGCTTCTAACCCATTCTTCACATCACAAAAAATTTCAAACAACTTCTATCAAGTAACGTATCAACTAAACTTCTATCAAGTATCACAGCAAGAAGTAGTCCAGGTGTGAGGTGGAGTCATGATCATCACCTTCTTCGACAAATTCTGAATTTTATTAAAATAGGATCCGATTAGACCAATTTAATCATAGTGACTTCTAATGTTAGATCAGCTGCATATGTTCACCCTATCAAGAGCTTCATATCCACTTATTAAGTATTAAAACTCCCATTTGAATAAGCCCTTCCAAGCTGATCAGATGTTTGAAGCCACTATAATAAATTGGGGAATAGAATATCTCTTTTATTAATCACCAGAGAGGTTATTTTTAAAATGATATATGTGCATTTTCATGTGTGTTCTAATTTTATGAAGTATAATAATCCGATGATGCTTTTCCAAAATGCTACCAAATTGGCTTCAAATCCAGTGTTTGCGATATATTAAATACCCCAAAATGGACTTCACAATAATACGACTTTTCTCATCTTCATTTTAGTTTAGAAGAGTCATCTCCAGACAAGCCAATAGCAAAACTAGTCCTGTTACACTAAACCAGAAAGGTATATATAGTTGATTTTAGAACATGTACTTGTGTTATTCTTTGTATCATTTAGTGTTGTTATGGATAGAGACTGGATGTTTGGTAAAACGTTATTTTGCTATTGTTACTATTTCATTATCTTTGACTACAGGAATCACTTCATTGTGCTTCTGGATTTCTTTTGGTAGATTTTCATTTGTCTTTACGTCCTTATTTTGCTATTTTTTTTCTTCTTTTTTTCCCCTGGCACTGCTCTCTCAAATAGGAAATATACTCGCAAACCTGGACAATACAAAAACAAGACCATATTTTGTCTTTCTGTACTGAAGCAGAAGTGGTGTTAAAAATCTAAATGAAAAAAGGAAGATTATATCAGTCAAGGTTTTTATCATTGATGCACAGAGGGTTACAATTCGCTAACGTAGAATCCAAACTCACTTTTGAGCAGGGCCTCTGATCCCTTCTGAGGATCAGCTAGCTAGTGTGTATGATATACAATTCTCAGTGCTGGTGATTACACAATTGAGAAGAACGAAAAATATAATCATGGAGTCCACAATATCATTTTGAAGAGACAGTGTCACAAATAAAACAAATTCATAGCCACCATACCTTGTAATTAAATGGAATTGAAATAACTAAGAAAGATTGTTTCCTTACATTTTCATGTTTAAAGTTCAAATTTTAATGTTGAAATAAAAACATGAATTATTTGAATTTGTTAACTTTTTAAATAATTAATTTTAAAAGTATTTTTTCCACTGCGATTTTCCATTTCCATTGCTTTTTTGTACCTCTACTTTAGTTATAATAAACAATTTTTTATGTTCATTTTAATAAAAATAAATGCCTTTATGCATATTTTAGGTAAAATAAATTCCTGAACTACCAGGCTCTAGTCGTCAACAGACCTACTTGAATGAAATTTTAACAAGGGTCCATTTTGAACAATTATTAGAGTAATAAATATTCCAATGCTGTACCAACCCAAACCCTTAACCTAAATCAAAATCCGCACTAAAGACGACCAGCCCAGTCACTAACATTTTTGTAACAATAAACATTTGCCACTTTTAATTAAAGGACCACATGAAATCTACCTCCTGTTAGCTTTCATTCACACAGTGCAAAGCTACGAGTGCCAGTGTAATATCTTACAACATATTATCTTTTACCCATATTTGATTCCAAGACTCCACTGCAGAATAGACAGAACAAGGCTCAGTCCTTTGGCCCACATAATATTTAAATTTAAAAAATAATAATAATAATAATAATAATAAAAAACACCCTTGAGACTGCGTAATAATTATCAATGAATTTTTATGCAAAAATACTTTTCGGAAAACAAGCCTCATAAATCCATTTGATGGTACATATTTATTTTCTTAAACTTTAGTTTCAGAAAGCTCTCACTATATTCACTTCATTTAAATACCATTTCATCCCTTTCAAAAACAGGTTGTACTTTGCTTTCTGCAAAACAAGAGAATATGTATGATACTTGACCACTAAACCAGGAAACTCTGGTGCAAAACACATGTTACCACCTTCTTATCACTTAAAAAACACCCATTCTACATTATGAGAAATGTTTATTTAATACGGACTTCTTAAAAAGCAATAGCATTGTAAACAATCTCATAGCTTAAAGATTCCCTTATTCCTTAAGCATCAAATATGAAAATTCTGCTTCCAGATAAGCCACAACAATGCACAACTAATGCCTGTTTTACTCATTAATTTTTTTATTTCTCGTCGGTTCAGAAAAGATACAGACCAGTCTGGATGTAATTTGTACAAAAATTACACATGCTTAATTTTTCGGTACAGATTTATCCAGTTTGACTACCACACTCATGGCGGCA
This sequence comes from Gryllus bimaculatus, assembly GCA_017312745.1. Lineage (NCBI taxonomy): Eukaryota > Metazoa > Arthropoda > Insecta > Orthoptera > Gryllidae > Gryllus > Gryllus bimaculatus. The sequence continues at coordinate 1,541,439 of BOPP01000140.1, forward strand.
CTTGACGAGACTTTCTCTGGTTTGTTATGCTTGTGGAAAGAATTGTTAATTTTGTAGTAGCATGATAGAGTTCTGATGTGTTGAATTGTAATGTGAAGTGATTATGGAGTGAGAAAAAATTATGTACTGTATTCTAATATCGTTGCATCTTCATAAGATACTTTATCTATGATTGCATTCCTGCTCAGTCCTAATATAACCTAACTTAATTTGTTAACACAGATGCGTTGCTAAAATGTTTGAACTTCAATGCTATATGTGCCATCCGAAGGAAGTATTTCCTTCACAATTACATACTAAAACAGAAATGACTGTGTAAAATGCTGTTATCACTCTCATCCAGTTTCAGCACCAAAACATACCATGTAGAAACAAATGTTTTTTTCCATCCACTTTCTGTACAGAAAAATGATGAAAAAATGAATGTGAAAAACAGGTCTAATACTAGATTGTGACCAAAAAACTACATAAGATTTATCAACGAATTGATGTGTCTTGATGTGTCCTGCTGAAATCAAAATAAACTTCAGTTTTGCTCCATGATGAACAATTTTCAATTCAATTCCCACAAATCAGTGTTTTGTAATTGACTGGTAAACTACAAAATTAACAGTAATGCTACTATGTTATTCAGATTAAATCAATTATTGTCTGATTTCCTCATGCCTCCAACATGTCAACAACTCCAATATGTCATGTCAAGACAGGTTTAATTTAGCTGCAATAATTTCAATGTACTTATTAGCTGAGTATTTCCTTCAGTTACAGTCTTCACATTAACGCACATATCACAGCAGTTTGGAAAATGACTAGTAGAATGTGTTGCATTAAATCACTGAACCATTTCTTTCTCATTTAAGGTGAATACACTACAAGAATTTGAAGAAGATATTATAGTGAGACCTAATGTTCATAAACTGAATACAGATAAAGTCTTCACAACAAATGAAGCTGTAAAATGAATAGGAATCATTAAATTCATAATTAGATTCTTACCTAACAAAGATTCAGACTACAAAAGCATTCTGAAAATAGCCTATCCTGTCAGCATCCAAACGCAATAATAAAATTAATTGGTTGAATTACCATCAATAGACTTCACAGAATAAAACACAAGTTCTTTAGGAATGGGTATTCCCAATCCATTTCATTACGCACGAATCTCATTGGCATCAAATATTCGAACCCATAAGGACTTATAACTAACCTAAGACCAGATTCGCATTTAACTACTTATTTTCTTTGCTACCTTGAAACTGGACGAAACCTGAACAGAAATTTGAATCATGAAATTGACATTATCTTAGCATTTATCTAATTTTGTATGTTTTGGGGGTTACTGCACAAAATTATAGGTTTTGATAATGCTGCCTGAAAATTGCATACTTAGGAATTTTATTGAACAAATTTGCAATATTCATAATTTTATTGCATTACATATAATTCTTATTATATCAACTTGTTTTAATTTACTTTTTTTAAAGTTTCACTTAAGAAAAAAGGTTTTATGACTTAACCCTGCAGTGCATTCAGGTGCTAAGGGAAACTCACGCGCTGTTTATTGTGCATCAATTCCGCACATTTTATTGCCTCATGAAATAAGTAACTAGACATTTCATGATGGCTTTTGGCTAATTAAATTAAGAGGGATTGCAGAAGAGAGTTACATATATGCAACGTTGCAACAAACTCAATTCGCAGACCTCAGTTGCGGCAGCTCAGCTGAAGCTATGTTCCAGTCTATCTTCCCAATCAAATCATTTAACCATTTGGTCAGTCTTTGCAGATCTTAACCAACAAGACTGCAAGTGCAAGTCACATTTGCAAAGTTTTGGTATTTGTATTGCAGGCTTTTGCATGCTTTGAAGTATTTACTGCATGTTTAGAGAATTAGTGCACGAAAATCTGGTCTTAACTTATGCTCCTATACAAATAAATACATTACACTAAGATAATCTGTAGTTTCACAACTAAAGTTTTGAGTCCCTACTTGGTCATCCAGGCATATATATATATATATATATATATATATATATCATCATATATATCAAAAATCATGGTTTTGTTATTCTAAAAATTCATATTTTGTGTATTAAGCTTTTCAATAAATTTTTTGATTAAGCTATGATTTAATCCACATTTCATATAAATACATAAACCCAGTTAATTATATTTATCCCTTAGTGAAGCAATCTTTTACCACTGTATAAAACATTTCACTACTGGACTCCAGTCCATACGATAAATAAAATGAGCTGAAAAATTAATTTCTTACATTCTCATCTGGACTACTTCTCAGAAAACTTGGGAGTCTTCAGTGAAGAGCAAAAGGGGAAGGGGGATTTAAAACAGTGAGATGTTACCACGAAAATTGGGAAAAGCCTGCGCTGGAGGATCACCACTGGAAGATAAAGTGGTAAGCTTTGAATATCCACCAGGTATGAACAAGTATGAATGAAAGAAATCTCTTAAAAAAGCATAGTGATTAAGTGTATAATTGAGATGAATGACAGAAAAATTCATTTTGGGACTTGGATTCGGGTGAATGAAGTCAGAAAACTTGCCACAAACTATACTGGCATTATAATGCAGTTGGGACAAAGCGTATGAAGGACGAGCCATGAAAATAGTGTATACATAAGGTTTATTAATTTTTATCGGAGCATGTAGCATAATTCGAGGGAGGGGTTAAGGAGACCCTCCCCCACCACATTTCTCTGAGGGTGTACTGTGTAACCTACTTTAACCGAAAACTGAAGTATTTAACAGGAAAACCAAAAACCCTCCTAATATTTCATTCCTTGCACATTAATTTTATATCCTTTCATTCTCATCATAAACCACTTGCAGAGCAACGATTACCAGCTCCTTCTCAACATCAACACTAGTCTATTACATTAAATATTATCTCTTTCCACCTCCTTTTGTCCCATATAATCTATTTGAAAGTAAAGTGCAAGAAAACTAGCTTTTAAACTTGCTTAACTAACTCTATAATTAACAAAAATAAATAAGCTCCTTTGAACATTAATTAACGATAGGTTGTTTTTTTTATATGCTCAATTATAAACTTGTCTATAGAATTGTTTGGAATTCCAGCAAGCATGACACACCTGGTCACAAATAAAGGAGCAGATTTCATTAATTTTAGTATACATTACATCCAATAAAGTAGAAATGAAATATACCTTTCTTTAACACACTTGTGGCAAAGAACACCACCATAAGAACGCTTAACCATCTTCTTCCTTCTGCTCATACGGGATCTTTCCATGGAACGAGCGGGCCAAATGCCCCTCAGACGCTCCTTGCACTGCCCACATTTCGGGACTCTCCTGGGCTTCTTAAGGTACTGATACACTAATTTTCCTCCAGGAGTGAGGACGCTGTAACACATTCAAACATTATTTGCACAGTTCACACTAGTATGGCAAAATCCACACAACTAAGGGTCGTAAATGTATCCACCTTCGTACATGAAGTTGGAAGTTCAAAATTAAATTGCAACAATGTAATCACTTCACTAAGGAAACATTGAAAAATACTCCAAGAAAATTCGCAACTATATTTATGGAAAACTTACATGCGCCTCTTATTACTGTTTGTATTATACGACAATCGTCGTCGATAGACTAACCGCTGCACCATATTTGCTTCTACAACAAAGAAACAAAACCCAACATTAATCGCAAAAGATACTTGATATAATCAAAGTTAAGAATAAAAGAACATCATATGATCACACAAATTACATTATTAATCGAACAACCGCTAAGATTAATTTGGATTACACATGGAAAACCACAAGACTTACACGCACACACTACTTCTCACAGGAAGAAAATCTTGCAAGGAGCTTACAATCACCACGAAGTTCAGAACATTTTTAAAAAATACTTCCGACTAAAACTTTCTATTTGTAACGTTTTTAACTCTAGATAAAAAAAGAACCTAAAAAATATTGTAATTGGAATACTCTTCAAGACCAATTTCAACATACAAATAATATGAAGTTATTAAGATGAGTAAAACGGATGTGAAGTGTTCAGGAAAGACACGTGTGAAAGCAACACCGCTAGAGGCGACACCATCGCCTGCAAGAGTCGACAAGTTAATTGGACTATTGGAATCTCTTTGGACTGCTCTCTAGTGATTAGTGAATCGATAGTGGGCTGTCTGGCTCGTATTTTAAACTTGCAAATGTGAATACATTTGGGATTCATTATGCAGTGAACCAGGGCCGGATTTACTTACAAGCAAAACAAGCAGTTGCTTGGGGGCCCACATTCACCAGGGGCCCCGCGTTTCGGAAAAATACGCATACCATATTTTTTTGTCTGTGAAATAATTGTTAATCAAGTAGTCTACTGTGCAACAAAATGTACAATTTCAAAACATTTTTTTAAAAACATTATTAAGAAATTATATTCATTTTTTCTGAGGCCGAATGATAGGAAGAAAAATTTAGGATGCTTTCACAAAATGATACTCTCTTTATAAACATATAGGCAAAAGGTAAATATTTTGTAACGTTTACAAGAAACCAGGTAAACAAAATTGTAAATTTTATACCATGGAACAAGCTGTGGAACTACCTATTCTACCATAACTCTACTGCTGATTTACTACCCCCAGTCACGCGTGATACAGATGTAAGACGACCCTAGTCGTGTTACAATAGCACTTTTTTTCGATTTCTTCTTAATAGATACCTAATATACAAGCGAAAAATTAAACATGACCTTATTTGAGGAACTGTTTTTGTTGAACACATTTCATTAAGAAAAAAAATATCATAGGTAATACCATGAGTATTTGGAATTTGTCGATAAATCTCTGACTCGCGAAGCGTTGGGGGGGGGGGGATTTATATGAAAATGTCTAAAGCACGAGGGGTCTTTAATATGATTATTCCACGAATTAAATTATGGCCAATAGAGTTCAAAAATGCAAGGAGTGTTGAAAATAACTTTTTCGTTTAGTTAACTAAATACGCTTATGAATTGCATGAATTCGTTGATTATCTCCGTGTTATTAAAATTCAATTATCATTGCAATATATGCAATTAAAATTACGTGCAATTAAAACTACACGCCCACCAGTAAGAATTTGGGAAAGGAGCAAAATCGTTTAATTAAAACACTATAACACATGTGTAGCACAGGTATTTCTAGTCGGCCATGAAACATGAACAAAAATGTACATAACAGATTACTTATCTACAACTATATATAAAGAACGAATGAATAAAACTAAATTGGCGAAGTAAACGTTAAGCTGGCTGACTAATGGAACAACATACTATATTTAACGTGAATAAATATTACAAGTAAAACATTTGGCCTTAGAATTATAATACAAATGTAAATGTCAGTAGTGTTTACTTGTTCTAAAACGTACGCTATAGCAAAACTGTGTCAGAAGTGACTTTTTTAATTTTTTTTTTTTACTTACTAATATTTATACATGTATTCGCTCTCATACCTGTCTTTACTTTTTGTGGAAAGTAATGTTTTCACAAATGTCAACTTCTAATATTTTATCCGCAATATATTCAGTATCTTCCACGTGTAAATATTTCTTGCAAAAAACAATGCAAAGTTCAATAAGATATTTTCAGAAGCAATATGTCACAAAAGGTATACCACCGAAGGTAAAGATATGCTTGATTTTCGCAAAATTTAAATTATTCTTAAATGGAATAACTCCACTAATACACCAATTAATGGAAGGAGAAAGAGAAATGGGGTAGGTAATAAATGAGGACAAAACAAAATATATGACCGCTACGATACTACTGCCCTATCTCAGCCATCTGACCGGCTGTTAAAGTATTTTACAAGAAGTATAGTTAAATTTTCAAAATAGTCAGACTTTTTCATTTCATAGAGTCCTACCTTATAAGTAACTATTTCAAGAAAAAATGTAATTGAAAATTTTATGAAATATCAGTCTACTGTACCTGGACTTATTAAATTACGATAAAGATTTTCTGGAGTTCTAATTTATGTCAATTTTCTTTCTCATTTGTTTCGCATCATGGGGCCCCTTGACTTGCGGGGCCTCGGGCGATCGCCCCATCTGCCCATGCCTAGCGCAAGCACTAGCCTTGGCTACATAAAAGTAGATAAATCCAGTTTCTAAACTTAGAAGAAAACTCCTCTAACACCTTGGAAAGCCAGAATCCTGGTTTTATGGGTCCTACAAAAATCGGTTGACGGCAAAACATGACTGACTGTCTGTCTGTGGTCAACGCTATCATCTAAACCGTTCAATTTTCTTCAAAATTGATGTGCCATAATCGATCTGATTGAAGTCGAGACTTTGGGGCTTTCAAATGGATATTTTGTTTATTGAAAGTACTTCACATGAAGCCTCAAAGACATTGTCAAAATTTTCTCAAAAATGGCGCAGTATTTTTTTTATCAAAGTTGTACTTGGGTCGTGTAAATGACGTAAATGTTCTCTTCCTCGTTGAAATCCCACATTTTTGTAATTGCGTAAGTGAAATTGAGGGGGGGGGAGCGTCTTCCTACAAAGTTGTAGACTACTTATGTTTTCGAATTGAATATTAATTTATTTAAATATCCACCTTTAAGGTACAGATTTCATTTAAGGAAAAAACTAGCTATTTTCAATATTATAGTTCTATAATCATAGTTTATATTCAATTATTCGAAAATATAAGTTGTTTCGTGTATTCGGCGCGAAATATAGTCAATATTTAAAAAAATATTTTTCTCAAAAACCGCTCTAAAGTTTTCCTTTAAATTTTCTCCACGGATAGAATAAGGGATGCTTAAAGAAAGAATGGCGTATTTTTGAAATAATACGAGAGAAATAATTGAGATAATAAGATAATACGAGATCTACTCTAATATATATATATATATATATATATATATATATATATATATATATATATTACAGTAGAAGCTGTTTTTAGCCCCCTGTCCGGATACTTTTGATCACATAATGTATTTCATGTCCAAAATCCTGCCACCGTCAGGACTCGAGCCCCGCTCAGAGGCCCTGCAGCAACATCAACTGATTACTGTCTGATTTATAATTCTGGGCGCGTCAACTGCTACAGCCACAAGTCCTGTAAGTGTATGCACATTTTTCCTTGGGGTGGTGTCGGTGATCTTCCCCCGCTGGATGGCGAGATATGGCGCCGACCTTCCGATTATTGGCGGTTTTCCCCAACCTGGTATCTTCCAGCTACGTGGCACCGTCCCAGCCGGGACAAGCTCTTGTCTCCCGACTTGTGTGGCAGTTTAGTGCATGATTAGTGTGTGTGAAAGGGATGAGGATAGGCGAAGGAAAGATCGTGCGCGGTTCGTTTGTTTGGATACTGCTCCGGCATTCGCCTGGTGTTCATTGGAGAAACCACGAATAACTACCGATTAGAGCAGTCGGCTGCTAGAATTCTATTCCAGACTGCAATTGAATTCTACCAATATTCCAAATTTATTTAGTGTCCTTTGGCAGATCATCAGCTTTTACGGTGTCATCCAATCGGGAGCTAAACGTCACCGTCATCCAAGCTCCCGATTGGATGACACCGTAACAGCTGATTTACGTCAACAAACCCTGTGTTTAGTATAGCTATGTAGCAAGTATCGGAAATCTTGTCACCGTCGGGACTCGACCCGTCCAGAGAAACCCTTCTTCTCCTACAGAAGACAGTATCTTCATTTAACGTAAGTCACAACTGGACTGTCAAAACCCTAATGTTGTGCTATTGAGAAATAGCAGTACAATATCAGTCTTTTCTCTATAGTCGTGCGAGAAGCAGCAACAGAGGATTATTCAAAATGTTTGCGATCGCATGATCTCGTTGGCCCGTTTCTTCTCTCAGCATTTGTATTGTCACGCGTAAGTTGAGTTTCTCAGAACTGAGTTGCATCACTTATTCTCGGATTTACCTCTGGGCTCATCCAACAAACGAGGCTTAGGGTTACATTTCTTACAAATTACTTTACATAAAATACCGATACCCAAAGAAATTAAGTTCAGTCTCAAACTTTACAAAAATGGGTCCTATTGTCCTGACGCCCTTCTAGGACACTATTTTTTTGGGATAATAATACAAAATTAAATTTGCTTTTATGTTTTTTCTTTACAACCGTATTATAGAATGTCATATAACCCAACTTAAAATAATCGGGTCTATCTGGGTGAATGAAATCTCTTTAAAATCTGATTTCTAAAAGTGATAAATTGTTCATAATTTGGTAAGTTTTAGAGTAATTTGGGGTGAAATCACGACAATTATCCAAAAGTACCTTCGTCCACCAAAAGATGGCACTGAAATTCTAGTTAATTTTTTGAAACGAGTAGTCCATTTGGAGGTAGTTCATTTAGGGGTTGAGTACATACATGGTTACTATTTAGAAATGTACCATGGACACAAGGTATCCGGGCAAAACAAAGAGTGGCAGGCCTTCAAAAAAACTTTATTTTAAATTTAGTAAGTTAACATGAAAAAGGCTTTGTGCCACCGAATTATGTTCTATTCATACAAAAAGAAAATCAAACAAAATTTTTAAATTTTGCAATTTTTGAATATTCTGAGGTTTTAATGAAAATCAGATCTGCACAATTTTAATAAGTTAAATGATTATTCAAAAAAAATTGGGGCCATTTTTCAGGAAAGTCTGAGAATGGAGTAGAGGCTTCATGTTAATTATTTGTTTCAAATTCGAGAAGCTACCAGATTGAACAGGGAATATGAATTTTGATGAAAATTCTGTGTACATTATAGAGCCCTTGTGTTATCCACACACAGACACATGAGGAAGAACATTTTTTTTGGTATCAGTCACAAAACAATAGTTCTGACTGTTTTCTTTCTCATTAATGTAGGAACAACAAAAATCTACTAATTCAATATCACAATCCCAAACAGCATAGTTTTTTATGATGAAAACTCCCAACTTTTCATTGCATCATTACACAATTCCTTTACTACTAACTACACAAGAGAAAGTAAACAAATTATCTCTGATAATGAAGAGCATAAAAACAGTTGTAATTTTTGAGAACTTTTATTATTGCTTCAAAATATCAACATCATTTTTTTGCATTACCTACAACACTTTATATGTGTACAAGAAAGAGAACTTTAAATCCTTTCATTTCTTTTCTAATAAGGAGTTGCTCCGTGGTGTCCTGAACATAAAAAACAATTGTGGCTTTAACATATGTCCCTTTCAATAATTTAATAAATTAAAATGTTAAATTATTAGAAAAATTAATAAAAAACAATAATATTATTTACCAAATGTATTTCTTTCATTCACATTTCATCCATATTCTGAAAAATAAAAATGTTATTTTTACATTATTATGTACTAAATCTCAAAGTATTACTTTATTTATTGAAATAATTATTATGAAATTTACTTGTTTAATTATATTGTTTTCAAACTTTCTTTTTATGGGAAAAAATATTGACTGTAATTACCTACACAAAGTGAAATGCTTTCAGCGATTGCCATTCCAACAGTAAATATATCATAGCCTAACAAGAAACTCCAAGATTTAATGTTTTTACTTGCATATGCAAATTAAATGATTAGAGAATATTTCTTATTATTTATATATTGCCTTACAAAAATTCAAATATAACCCCAAGAATGAATATTTATAATAATTGCCCTTCAATACTCAAATATTCCAAATGACAACCTTCCAAATGACTGCATTCGTGCAGGAATCACCTCGCACTCGTGTTTCCACCATGGTGTTGCGTATACTATTTTTAAAAATATAAACTATATATATATATATATATAATATATATATATATATATATATATATATATTATATAATATACAACACATATATAAATTTACACTCAGAATACAAAATAAGGAAGCGTTGTCTTACTACATTCTGTACATACAATTTATACATTTAAGCTGTCTGACTCTTGTAAATCTGCTCTCTGCTTGTTAATCTGACTGATCCCGCTCCAGATCCTGCTGCCACCATCGCCCACCGCTGCTTGAGTATGTCGTTTAAGCACCTTCTCCAACAAGCTTCTCCTCATTTCCAGTTGTTGGAACATAGTTCTAGCGTTGCTGCTGCTGTTCCAATCAAGCATTGTCCTTATCTTCTTGAGAAGTTATCCATCCTGAAAACATTAAAACAATTACAATATATATTATATATATATATATATATAATATATATATAATATATAATATATAAGATATATATATACACACACACACACACACACACACACACACACGGACACACACGCACGCGCGCGCATACAACCAAAAATACCAAAAACTATTCAGGTATGAAAATCGAAATTCCAAAGATACAATTCTTATTACATGGTCTGCATAGTCTACACATAAAGTCATGTAGATTACGTGTAGTAAAGACGTGTAGACGTAAAATTAGCGCAACCTTTCCTGCTCGCAAAATAAAAGGTCACTTTTACACACTTTTTCTCAATTAATTAATAGTAGTGTACGTAACAAAGGGCGCGAAACAAGTGATTCACGTACAGTCGATTCACACAAAGGCATTAGTGCAGGAATCACCTCGCACTCGCGTTTCCACCATGGTGTTGCGTATACAATTTTTAAAAATATTAACTATATATATTAGTTATATAGGAAGCTTTTTTATTTATTTATTTTTTCAATTTTTTTTATTGTTATTATTTCCCATAATGGTTTGCCGTCGCATCTCTGCAATCAAAATTTGCACTCTGAACAACTTAGCAGTGTTGGTGGTAGCAAGTTGATAGTCTCTGATAGTCTTGTATTGACACAAGTGTAGCACATCAATGAATGATTCTGAAGTTCAGAGAATGGAATTATTAGAAGAATATGATGGTATGCATTTTGTGTTTTCTTGGTTTATTTAAATATGTTACTACATTTAAGACAAAATTGTATACTAACCTCTATATTTTTCTACTTTGGTTTCTGGTTTTCAACTGGCTTCTTTCTGTAACTTCTAATTTCAGTCAAAAAAGAGAAAAAAGATTTTAAAAAAATGACTACTGATTTCTATTAATAAATTGTTCTCAATTCACAAAAAGAAAAAAAGTCTAGGAAATGGAAAAGCAATAAAGGCAACAAAACTTAAACATATTGGCAATATTATCTACAATATTTTGAGTTTAATGTACTAAATCCAAAAACTAAATTCAGGAGTGAAAATCAAAATTGCAAAGAATACAATTGTTCCAGTTTTCCTTCTCTTCACTCTATCACATTTTTTTTTATTTGACTAAATTGGCAAACTCAAAATGAAAAGGAGTGAATAATAATGTGGAGACATGAATTATTATTTGTAATTATTTAATATTATTTATATAACGAGATACCTAACTATAGTTATTTCGGGGAAACTAATCACGAAGACAATATGCATGCAAGTCATTACAAAGAGTAAAGAGCTTGAAATCAAAAAATTTATTTACATTTTTTGTTATTTTTAAATTCAGTAAATATTTCACTCTAGATAATTAGCCATATTATAAAACAAATATTTCATTTCATATCACTTTTTTTTCCAATGATTCCTATAGGAATGCAGTAAACCTGTTTTTCCACAGAAATTTCTGGATTGCACAAAAGAGAAAATTTGAATGAAAGTATTACTTACAAATTTTGACTTTTCTTTTGTAAATATTATTTCTTTAAGTACGGTATACAATTCACAGCTTACATTATATTATTTGTATTAATAAATTCAATACCTTATGTCCAAACTGACCGCCGAATTCGATGTGAAAACGAAAACCAACGAGGCGAAAACTGAAAACAACGACGAAACACAGAATAAAAAACTAATTTGCATAATCCCCACCAGGTCGGTATTGAGCGGGAACCGTAACAGAACAGCCTGAACTTTTGAAAATGCCCACCAAATATAATAATTATACTTCGCTCTCTGATTAGCAAGCTCATACATTTCAAACAAATAACTATTAATTATGTTAAAAAGAGAATGATAAAGAAAATAATGAAAAGAAAAAGGAATATTATAAATGTATTGTAATAATCGTATAATGTGTTAGTTTTTTTTATACGATTGGCAACTACGCGCTGGAAACATTTGTACTTTTTACGTATATTTGAATGCAACAAAAGGGAAAGGGCAAGCTAGATGTGAGTAATACTTAGATTTAGATTTATTTAGTTAAAAATCAGTAAAAAAATGTATGTGATGAATGGGGGAGAAGATAATCTGCGCACCTTTTCTTGAGTACCAGAATCCCTTCACGCCATTTTAACTATAAATACTTAAAAAATGAATAAAAGTTAAAACGAATTTAAAATAATAATAGTAATGATACTTTTAAAAAAACGCAACAGTAGCGACATTTGAAAAACTAGACATTTTCGTTTCCGAGTTATAGAAAACTTATTTGCGAACGAATTGCAAGTATAATTTTTCTGCATTGCTAACAAAATAGTATTACTCGCGCAACTTTTCTTGAACGACGACCTTGCTTCCCCCTCTCTGATACAATAAACAATCGAAGACAAAAGCCCGCTGCGCGCACTGATGACAACATTCCAAACACGTCTTAATGGACGCGAAATAGAAACTATTTTCTGTTGAAGACGAGAACTTCTGTGTGTTATTTTCTCCAATAATGTAAAGAAATGACCGAAGCAGGTAAAGATCCATCACAGGAGATACCTTGAACTTTTGAAAAAGTTAGAACGCAAATTAGAAAGTTGCGAAGGCATGTCTGATACTCCAGAAATGGCATCCTTCGTCACATTTTGTGGCAGATTACGTAACTAATAACCCCACTCCACCAGCATTTCTTCAATCCATCGTTCAAGAAAAGTTGCGCGAGTAATACCTCGCCCTTACCTATACTCCTACCATTACAAGCAAAAGGAGAGTTAAAACGTGTGCATAGCGAAGCTACATTTACGTCCACAAGCAAAAAAGGGGGCCATCTCAGCATTTGCTCAATGCATCAGCGAAACTGGACAAAAGCCTGAGCGAGATGGGGGTCATTGACTCGGAAACTGAAATACATTATTTGTTACAAGCATTAAGTCTTTAAAAAAATAATCAATACAAACGTAAACTAATTCATTATAAATCAATGTTTTGTTGAAATATACATTATTTTTCTTTTTAATAATCAGTATAGTCTCTAATTGTATAGAAACAGTTTTGCAGTAGAAAAGATTTTACTTTTAACTTAACTTTGTGTGTCGACTTCAAATGTTTAACGTCATCTGGCAATGCATTGTAAAGTAACGTATATGTATTGTATGTGGAATTCTGGTAGTGAGCTGTTGATACTGACACTTGATGAATCTGATTTCTATGACGTGTGCTGTAATCATAAATATCAGTATTGCATGAAAATATGAAGTCGTAGGCTTCCGCGACCAGAGTCATGTGGGTGATCTGGGCTGTCCGGGTGACGCCGCG
>BOPP01000140.1:1586645-1618829 GCA_017312745.1 Gryllus bimaculatus
ACTCAGGGTCGATGTTTTAATACAAACAATTTTTCTCCACGACCACCTGCAGGCAAATTGTGAATTTTGGCCAAAGTTACAAATTTATTGTAATAGACACTGGAAGCTTACGGAAGGTTCAGTTTATAGTGGGCCATTTTTCACAGGCATCAACAGCCACAACCCGAAGCCATTCGAAAGAAATAAAAAGAGGATAGAATAGCGCTTAAATTGGAAGCTAAGTCTCCTAAGAAGAGGAGAGTTCACGTGGCAATTCTTGTCCATGTAGATAGTTTTGACCGCGTGTGTCATTCGAAATACGATTCTGGATTTCTACATGACAGACAAAGTAGTGGCCGACGGTGTTAAAGCTTCTTCCAATTATTCAAGGGCAAATTAATTTTCCTTGGAGCCCCAAAAAGCTTTGTGGGTTATGCAATTAATGGTTTTACTCGTAAATGAAAAAACCGTGCCAATCCAAAAGCGGCGAGTGATGATAGAGACCAGAACATAGTGGGATTGGAGCATCCAGCATTGACAATTTGTTCAATTAACACAATTTGAGAAGAGAACCGAGACGAGCATCTATTGATAACATGGGTAGTAACACTTAAATTTCAAAAGTGCTGGCAGAGTGATGACGTTTGTGGGTGGCCAAGGATGGGAAAAAATTCGCAAAACAAGTAGACACGGACTTCATTCAGTAAATCATTCACCATTACAGCTATCCGAGCCTGGAATAATTACCAGCGAGACTAAAACATTTAAAATTACTTCGGCAATTCAAAGCTGTATTAACCACACGGGTAAGGAATAACGACATATAGAACGGCGTTAACGTCTTCTTCAAATCTGAGACTTCTCCCACTTCCAAGCGACCGGTTCACCGCCCCCCGTTAAAAACACTCTCGATTTCACCTCTTTATTCTCAATATTTTAACCCGATACCTCATTGCTCTATCCCTCATCTTCCCAGTCCCTCTCACACCTAAATTAAGAGCATTATTATTTTGCTGTGTACCCTAATGAATTTGTTAATTTACAATATACAAAAGTAATTAGTGACTTCTATATAAAAATATACTTGTAGCTTTCTCTGTACCATCTCAAGGATATTCAGCTACCAATATATTGGCATAAACATATGTATGTTAAAATACCCCCACTCTTTGATAGTTCCTTAATACTGCAGTATTGTATTTAAAATTACTGTTATTTAGCCCCTTAGAGTGTATGTGCTCTCGCGGTGTAAAAATTATTGTATATTTATGCTAAAGTGCTACTGTAAACTAAACGTAGCTTTCTGTACACGTTCCCAAATAACTTCACTTTTTCGCCTACTTCTTCTTTGTCCTTTTCTTCGCTTTTTTTCTCTTCCCTCTCCCTAACAAACTTTATCATTTATACTTTTTTGACCCTTTCCCCTGTACGTCTTTGCTCTGTCACGAAACTTCCCATTCACTACTCCAGTATACATACTCAGTTCTATTAACGTTCGGCCCTAAAGCCCCACTCCTTTTGATTGAGCCGTTTTTCTGGTTTTACTCAATCGCTTAAGGGCGTATGCCGGGACGGTTCCTAGGTTTGTTCTCCCAGACGTAAAATGGACAGCTTGTCCTCCCCTCTTAAAACGTTACAACTTAAATGTATGTAAAATTTCCAGTGCGTTAGGCGAAGAGCAGGCCTATGGCTGAGCCTCGCCCATTAATAAAGACATTATTATTAAACTAATAATTGTTCACGCAGGGGGAGGGAAAAATGGATTTCTTTGCGACCACGTGTCTAATCTTTCGAGCTGGTATAATTATGGGAAGGACTACTACCGCCAAATCGAATCCATTAATTTGAGAAATGGGTGCCGTGAAAAATTATGCCACATCTACAAGCGCAAGCTGTTGTCCTTCGCAATAACTTCCATACCACAGTATCGAAATCAACAAAATGCCGTCTGCAAAACTTCAAGGAAAAGCTGACATTGATTTATGGCCTTCAAAGAAAAAAGGGAAGTGAAAAAAGCATTTGAAGTAAGTATGCGTAAGAACTGATTTGTACCGATTAATTGCCACCTCTCAAACCACAAATGGCCCTCGCTATGAGAGCAGTGGAGAGCGTTACTGGCACAGAAATTTGCTAGAAGTAACCCAATTATCAGCTGATAAGGCTACGGAGGAGAGATTTTTAAAAAAAAGAAAATAGCCTGCAGAATATAAGCGTTGAATTCAATAGTTCAACTCCAGGAGAGCCTCCCCGTACAGAGGAACAAAATTCGTGGTACTAAAAAAGATTTGAGAATAATTTTACTAATCTTGGAGCCGTGCGCATTAACCATAAAATAATAACAGCAGAAACTACGAAGAATCCAAGCTGGAGAAGAAACTAATTGCAAAATTTATCCCATGCAAAGCATGCCTATTCTAGTACAGCCAAATGCTATATGCTCAATCATGTGAGAAGTGTGCGCAACGTTATGCAAGTATAGTTCATATTTAATACTTTGAAGCGGTGTCTATTATGTACTTATAATTTGTAGGGTTGTGAAAAACGTCTGAAAATTTCCACAAAAGAGAACAATAGATCCATGGGAGCGAGGCGAGAAAGACGTGGAGCGGCCTTCCTCAGATTTTAATTTAGAATGCAAGTGACGAGAAATTGTTTCAGCGATCTGGGTCATTGGTGGATCCATGCCAATGGCATCATTGATAATTGCATGCCGCAGCCTTTCAGAACTATTTTGGCAAAGCTTTCTTGGTGACATGTTTTCTCTACATATAACTGCAACTTCCAAATTGTCATTTCATGGTCTTAATTCATGTGGCCACAGAAGGGCAAATGAAAATAGTCGAAGGGTTGCTAGAGGCTGTGCCCCGAAAATGAAACGTCAGCCGAGCCCAAAAAAGAAGTAAAACTGGTTTTCATGGACAATTACGAAAACGTTGAATGTTTCAAGAATTGAGTGATGAATTCAACACATTGAAGAAATTAAGTAAACTGTAAGTCTAAAGTTAAATGACTGCCCTTTTTCCAGTAAAAAATCGTATGATGAGCAGCTGCCCTCCAAGCTCTCAAAAGAGCTCCTGCAAAAATTGGCCGACAATGCCAAAAGAATGGAGATGGAAATTAAAGAACATGAGATGCGAATGCGGGTTTTGGTGTTAGAAGAATTAAATTACAATATAAAGGATGTGAAAGTCAATTGTTTCAATGGTTTCAGTTTGTTCATGTCCTTCGTTCTATGAAGAGCGCTCCGGGCCCACCTACAGGTAGTTTAGAAGCAGGGAGTCGCCGAACGCAGGTTTCCGGAGCCCGCAGCAGGCTGTGAAAGCAACTCAACAGATAAGTATTCTTTCTCGTATTACATAAACTTTAAAATTTAATTCGTTAGACTATCAGGAAACGCGAACACAAAGCGCTTAGCGTATACTTCCCTTGTGCGTCCGGTAATGGAATATAGCTCTGCGTGCTGGGACGCGTATATGGCTGGGCAGATAAACTTGTTAGACCGTATTCAAAATAGAGCAATAAAACTTGTTGGAAAAACCATTAATCAAACTCAGATGTGGGAACTCTTAGGCAAACGTTGAAAGATCGCTAGACTAGTAAACCTTCTCAAAGCGTACACTGGATGTAAAACGTTAAATGACATTCGAACTAGGATACGGCACTCTTAATATTTCGGAAGGGATCATCCATACAAAATCAAATATAGCAATAAAAAAACCGACGTAGGTAAATACTCTTTTGCCGACCGGACAATAACTGGCTGGGACAATTTACCTGCTGCAGTACTGGTGACTTTTCCCTCCAGTGTGCGTTGCTTCCGTAAACGTCTAGAGAATTGCGTGTGATGCCAAATAACTGTATGTTAGGTCGTCTTAGACATCCTCCTTAGTTTTATTTTATTAGTTTTTACTTAATTGTACTTTCATATTATATGCATTCCTACATATGTAATGTGTAATATCTCTATCTTTACTATGTGCTGTAAAACTGCCACCGAGCGAAACCTCATTGGCAGAAAAAATAAATATTATTATTTAATTTACTTCCAAATTTTTCACTTTTCTAAACATCAAAACCAGCTCAGTAGTTCCAAAATCTACTTTTAAACCTAATAATATTGTTTTCGGCCTCTAAGGTCGTTCATAGATAGAATTCCTGCAAATTATTTTTCACTTTCATAATTTACTCTTCGGCAGTATTTTGTGTTACCATTGCTTTACTTCTTTTTTTTCCTATTTTTATTTTAGTTAAACTCTTATCATGCCTCCGAAGGTAAACCGTAACGAGAACGACTCCGACCTGCAGGCCGAAATCAAGGCCGAGGTTGATCTGGTCTTGGAGCAGACCCTTCATTCTGAGATCTTTCTCAAATCCCTTGCCCCTCTTTTGACTGATATAGTGGCAAAGAAGTTGGAGGAATCAATATCGTTCAATGAAAATCTCATTGTTTCATTGCAGACAAGGATTGAAGACACATCGTGAGATTCTGAACTTAAAATCCGAGTTGGATCTGAAAACCGACCAGCTAGAAATGTACAGCAGAAGAAATTGTCTGCGGATATTTGGCCTAAAAGAGAAGGAAGGCGAAAACACCGACCATGTGGTCATTGATATGGCGAAAAAGATCTAGTGTTGACGTATCTATAAACAACATTGATAGAAGCCATAGAGTCGGTCGAAAAATTGCAGGAAAAACAGGCCAATTATCGTCAAGTTTATTACCTACGGGAAATGGCGAGAGGTCTTCCGGTCTAAGAGGCTGCTAAAAGGCCAGAAAATCACTATACGCGAGGACCTCACGCGCCAGCGCCTGGATCTCGCGGTTTCAGCTGCGAAATGTCTGGACGGAAGACTGACATACAGTGAAACTCGAGTAACAGACGCTTCCGGGTCCAAACAATGGCCGAGCTTAACTGTATTCAATAGCTTCGGGGCGCTCCTTTTTCCTTTCTCTGGAAAGCGTCCTTCATTACAGACTCCTACACTCTCGCTTTCTCTCGTACATTTTCCTTACTCCTTTCATTAAGCCATCTTTATCACTTTCCTAAGTCATAAGCAGTTGGCGGACGTTTAAGGAATTTGCCGTGTACCCAATGCACTTTTCCCCACTCCCAGCATGTGTCCACTCAACACCACCTAGATATTTACTAGGCCTGCTTACTGGAGATTCCCAAAGCCAATATGGCGGATAGAGAACGCGATCGTGTTCGAGGTTATGTAAATGTGGTCTGCTGCGTGTAATAGTTACAATCATGGTCAATAAGTGTTTTGTACCCAAATGTCGCGGCAATTACGATAAAAAGTGTAATGTATACGTTTTTAAGTTTCCTACTGATAGTGAACAACGAAGAAAATGGATTCACGGGATAAAAAGGGAAAATTTTGTTCCAACAGAACATTCAGTGGTAAGTTATTCAAAGTTTTTATGATTTTAATGTAGCTGAAGAATTTTAAAAAATGTTTACATTGTTTTATCTTAAAATTGTTTTATAATAATTACATAAAATCATGCTAGCGTAGAGAGTTTTTAAAGACTCGTCTTTTCGTTACGTCTTGCTAAGCTCATTGTTTACTTTCAGGTTTGTGAATTGCATTTTCAATCCTGGGTGATTGAGAAGAATTCTGTCTTCTATTGTGGACAATAACACTCTTCCATTAAAACATCCACGACTGTCTCCTGGAGCAATGCCTTCAATGTTACTCAATTGCCCGAATTATTTGAGTCGCCCAAGCACTTCCTACAGAGAAAGTTCGGCAGAAAAAAAAATTACATTAAGAAAACGAGTACCTTCTCGATGCTATTGACGAGTGCAAAAGAAAATGTTGCAAGAATAAATGAAATATCATTTAGTACTTTCGATTAACTAAAAAGCAAACAACTTGCTTATTTTGGATGATTATTGGTCTATTATTAAGAAGGAAGTCAGAATTCATTTTGTACATATTTATTAAATTCTGCTCCTAAAATAATTCAGTTGTGGTCAATAAAGAATTAAAACTGTGTGCATTATTGTGGCAAAAGTACGTTTAATCTTGGAGGCACAACAACAATAGTGTTTGTATTGTAAATGACATTAATGTTTTGGAGAAAGTTAGGTTAATGTTATGTTTTGATACAAGAAGTAGTAGCAATAGTCCTCATGATATTTTAGATTTAGTTTCAGACCTGTTACTTCAAATAGACGCCAAGAATTCAGAATTTGAGAAACCTGTTGCTTTTATGCTGGAACAAATTAAACTCATTACAAAGAAAAAAGTGCATATCAGTATAGTTCATGTAAATGATCTTTTATCATGTAATAAAGACCTTCCAGTCTTTGTGTACATGGTTTGTCATTTTCTTGAAACGTCAAACATCATTGAAATAATTTTGAAGTGGTGGTGGATTGTAAATGTCAAGACTCCAGGAAAAGGTAGAAGACTTAATAACCTTTTTATGAACCTCTTGTCTCCTCAAAAATCAAGAAAGTTTGTAGTATTTGTCCAAATTTCTTAGATTGTTACATCGATGGACATATATGAATCTTTCAGGACCTCAGAACTTGACTGACTTCCGAAACTGAATGCGATAACACAACAGAAAGAATAATATATTTGTATGAATATTGACATATAGGTTTAAATTTAAATATTTTGTACCTAGCAAATTTCAAACAGACATATTGGAATGTAGATTTGGGTACTACAGGCAATTGGTTGATGGACAATACAATACTAGCTTAAGACAAATGTTTGGTCTATTTCATACACTTAGAATTCAGTTCACAGTTTCTGTACAATTAGAATCCAAGATATTTGGTACTGTAGAAATTAATGATTTTATGGAGACAGATTTGCCACTGTATGAAAGTGATGATGAAAACACATTTATTAGCCTTGAAATATCTGAAAATTATCTTTTATCATGAAATAAAGACCTTCCAGTCTTGGTGTACATCTCTGGACATTGCTACCATAGTGTGTTGAAGAAAATGAAATGTATTTCCTGTAAGGAAGTAATTGTGTCAGAGGAATATCTTAATAGTGAAGAGTCTTAAGCTCGTTTTAAACAAGAGCAGAGAACTTTTATATCCGCAAATTCCTGTTGTAAATATAATTCACAGTTACATAATTTTGTCTAAACTGTGTACTGATTTTGAAGCTGAATTCCTTAAAATTAAGGATCAAAGAAAAATGACATAATGAATTCAGTATCTGAATTAGAACTTTTATGGGAGACTCCTGTATGTACTAATGGTCACAGTGCAGAAAATGTATGCCGAAGGTTGATTTGGGTATATTCAGATTGATTTGAGTTTTCAGGTCTTGGGAATATTCTAATTGGTAAACAGTTCCTAAATTTCCATAATATCTACTGTGATAGAAAAAAGTTTCAGACAACTAACTGCCCCCCCTGGGGGCAGGGGTGGTGCTGATTTCAGCATAGAAGGATTCCCCCTTCAAAACTTGAGATTTGGTCTCGGCTCAAATTTTCGTACATCGCGTATTTTTTGGGTTATTTCAAGTTGTCAAGTTAAATGGGACAGCCATCATAAGTTCTCTGCTGTATGGAAGAAACAAAAACGACTACCGCCGAAAGCTGCTTTTTTAATAAATAATATTGCTGGCAATGACGACGCACATAATTATTTCATTGGAAATGCCAACGATAACTCACCCCAATACCTATAAATGGGGCACCTGTATACTGCCGCACGTGTAGATTATAAAACCCACAACTCATCCTCTCGGGGAGAGATGGGAGATTAAACATCAAGATATGAATTGGAGTAGGAATCTCTCCCCCTTTATCCTTCCTCTTGATCCTAAACACCTCCGTTACGACGCGGCTCTTAAAGAAAGACAGACGTTCCTCCTCACTTTCGGACGCTAAGTCATCGCGATTCACCACAACCGTTACATAGGTTAAGGGTAGGGTGATTGATCACTTCCACATGGAGGCCGGCAATGCGCTTAGTTTTTGAGATTTGCTCATTGGGGCATGCTTCGAAGAGAATGGTACCATTTCTCTGCCGCATCACCGCTTGGAATTTACCGAAACTGTTCTCCGTGACTCGCGCGGGACGAACCGCACAAATACTTTGGAATGTTTTCCCTTCTTCCGTGCACGCCATCAAAATGAAACCTGGCTTCTTTGGTGTATCTTCTTCCCTAGGGAAGAAACAACTCAACCCCACCGTTCTCTCAAAACAACGCCTCTTCCTTTCGGAAGTGCGCAAGGGGTTTGTTTTAGGCTCCATAGAATTGAAACGGAATCGGGTCCGTGCCCCCCACCCATCATGGGGTCCAACAAGGGGACACCCCACTGGGGTACCAGGGGTGACACGAAGGTATAGTGGGGAGATGTCACAGCGCTGCCCCGCCGTGGATCCCGATCACCCTGGAGTTCAGTATAAGACTTCGTCCGAACAGATTGATCAGAAGTGGGTTAGACGAAGAGACGTTTCATCTATCATTTTTTATGAAATTTTAATTTCAGAAGAATCGACCATTTAGTCCGTCCAGAAATTACATATTTGGCTATGAAGATGAAGGCTCCCAACGCAATGTATTGGGACCATGCTTTGGTTTTTACAGTTCGTGGTCTCACTGACAATTGCAAGCAACCTGTAGCGTACTATTTGTTTCATGGTTCGATATCGATTTAGAAAAGATAATTGTCACAGGTGCTTTACAAAGAAATGGTTTTAATGTGGCAGTTGTGGGTGATCGGGCGCCAAATAACATTCGCTGCCTGAAAATTTGGTCTTAAAAACTTTTATTTGAGATAGACTAATTTTAGAAATTAATTTGAAAATTGTTGTAATTACTTTTCCTCCTCACGATCTCAAAGCACCACGAAATACTCTTTCGGGCAACAAAATTATTTTTAAAACAGATAGTAAAGAAGTCAAAGAATCTAAAAGAAAGGATTGTTAACAATTACAGGGCTATAAGTTTGACATCAGTCGTATGTAAGCAGATGGAAGTCATAATTGGGGGATACATTAAAAAAGTATTGAATAGAAATGATTGTCTATTTCACAATCAACACGTACTTCGTCCTGCGTATTGGTGCGACAGTCAAACTTTTTTTTGTCAGGACATAGCAGACTCACTACACGAAGGGAGTAAAGTCAATGCAATAATATTAGATTTTTGTAAGACATTTGATCATGTTCCGCATGGCCATTTAATTGCAAAATTGTCAGAAATTGGATTAGATTATTGAATAATCTCGTGGATAAAAGAATTTCTTATGGGGCGCATTCAGAATAGGTGATAAATATTCATCGAAAGTCAATGTAACCTCTTGAGTCCCCCCAGGGGAGTGTGTTAGGGCCATTGCTATTCTTAGCATTAATTATTGACATTGCAACTGGAATAAAACCGCAAAGTTAGACTTTTCGCCGATGAATACGTAATATATAGAGTATTGGCTCGTCTGCGGACGAAAATATTTGGCAGAAAGATCTAAACTGTTTATGGAACTGGGCATGCAGAAATAAGTTGGAATTAAATCCGGAAAATAGTAAATCCGTTTCACCAAGTCTTACCTCCAATTATGAGTTAGTAACTAACATTTTATCACATGTAAAAAAACTAAGTACTTGAGTTTGGACCTGCGAAGCGGATTGGGTATAGTTGGTCAGATCAGATTAACAATGTGGTCAAAAAATCCTGGAGGGCGCTGCGCTTTAAAAGGAGGGCTTTGCACGTATTCTAAAAAATAGTAGTCCAAATGCCTGATACCTAGCATATAGTAAACTTGTTCGTCTTATTTTAGAAAGCAGAGCGGCATGCTGGGGCTTGTACAAAAAATCGCAAATTGAGGCGTTAGATAAAATGCAAAAAAACAGGCAGAAAGTTTGTAAATCATGGGCACAGCATTGATGGACGAGAACAAAAAGTCATTATCTCCAGGGAGAAGGGAATGGATGAGTTTATGTGTAATGTACAAGACATACAGAGGAGAGATGTATCGGTAGATTACAGAAACCAGATCATAAAAGCAGAGGAGACTGTGCTGCATGAAGAGCACCAACATGTTGAATCGCTTCATTTTCGAAGATTTCTAAAACCCTTTTGGCAAGAAGAAAACTTTTGTCTAAAATTGTGTGACGCTGAGACTCCAAGAGTAAATTAGAACTAGCAATTAATTTTCCTTTATTGCCAAAATTTTTTTTAAAAATTAAATCTTGCACCACTATGATAAAATGATTCAAATCACAGAATTGTATTCGCCCTCAATTAAATAATATAGTTTCTAAAAACAAACGCACAAAATGTTCACTGCTCTAAATTCTGAAGATTTTCAATAAAATCAAAATATTTACAATAATTCCAAATCATATATCATTTTACAAAAGAAAATAATAAATATATCAAGATAGTTTAAAATACTACAAATAAAACACCAAACAGGAAAATGAGCATGGTGTTTATGAAAACAATGAATGAATTATGATAGACATAATTAAAACTAAAAGAAAATTAGAAACAATAGATAAACACTTAAAAGAACTTTAAATAATATTAAGGAATTTCCCTTTAAACAAAATTCTCTATGGACATCCGGTTACATGTCTACCCTGATGTGTAGTTTGTATGAAGTAAATGATGTCTTAAGTTATCTAGGCTTTTAGATGTGTTTGTTATTTTATTATGTGTTTGTATCGTGTACATTGAGGATTTATAAGGGTGAATGATGATTGAACAAATAAGGTTCCAGAACTTTGCAAGAAAAAGTTACAGTGTAATGACAGATATAATGAAGATCAGTTTATATGAAATTTTAATTTGTCTCAAAATATTGAAGTTCATAATTCTATGGAGAACAAACAACATAGATAACTTCACATTTATAATATTAAACAAACTTCAATCTCAACACCAACTTAATTATGGCCACAAAATTGAGTTTTCAAATTACATTAACATGTGTCACATTTTTCTGTTAGTGTTGCGTTAATGCACTTAACAAGTGTTGTCCTAGTAAGTATGTCTCAACAGAACATGAGGTTCTCCTTGGATGATAAAAATGTCTTTAAGAAGTTATTCATTTAAATCATTTCAGATTACCAGAAAGATGGGCATAAAATTGCAACAATTCTTTGTAGAGCGACAAACAATCTCTACTAGCCGAAAATTAGAGTTGACCTGCCATCAAATTAGTTTTCAGTCACAAAACAAGTAGTTGTTCTAATTACAAACAATAAAAATAGACATCAATTTAATGACCAGAAATTCTCCAAAATAAAAACACCAAGATTAACTCAGGTTTGTGTCACTGGCAGACCGCAGGATGCATACAAACCCTCCCACTGTGCCTTTTTTTGTGGCCCTCGAAAGGTTATTAGACAAAGATGAAAGTCCCTTGCTTCTACGTCAGGCAAGAACATTGCACATCTAGCACATGTGCCGTCACCATCAACATCCCTGTTGTCAGAAAAACAGGTAGTTTAGATTCAAGGAATTTTTTCCTGTAAATTCTGGAATTCAAAATCATCCCAATGTGTTTAACTTGTTACGCATTGTAGAGTATGGTGCCATAATGTAGAGTAGGGTATATCATTTATGGTTCCACCTCCCTCTCTTTTGAGACAAGCCAGGCCAACCGCCAATATCAACAATACTTGGACACATGTGGTCACCCGAGAAATGAATGTGTGTCCCACAACCATATTGAAGGTTTTAGTCGCAGCTCTCTAGGCTTTAGAAATTGTACACCCCAGATTCAACTGAATAGAAATATCTCTAAATACTTTTGTTTACTTAATTATCACATGGCCTGAAGTACAAGGTACTATTTGGAACAAGCATATCACAAGTCCTCACAATCCCACACTACCTAGGTAAACTACAAATTCAATACGATGACAAGTAGGTAAACCAATTGTTTTTTTACTATAGAAAATATTTGTACAAAGAGAGAATGTAAAGTTTGTAATGATTTTGACATAACAAAAAAATCCCTCTAATCTACTGTGGTACACAATATGCTGGGAACAAGTTCCACCACCAGCTACTGTACATGTCTATTCCTGTGTGTCGACAATCACGTTTTCACAGGAGTCGCTAGGCTAGCATTCTCAAGCATGCATTGTTTCCACTCCTGTGATTTTCTACAGTAACAATTAACTTTTGGAATCAATGACCTATTCCACTATAATTTCCAAGTCCAAAAAAGTGCCAGCTATACTGAAAGTTGTTTTTAATATTGTACCTTCTTTTGTTCACAGAAATTACATGTATAGAAAACAAAAGAAAAAAGTGAAATAAAAGCACAATATCAAGATATTCAATGAAAATATTATGACTAGCATTTACATTTTTAAATATTCAATTACAAGCACAGATACATCCATACGCTAGATATTCAAGTGAGAATAAAACTTGAGATTTTGCACTCATTGAATTGTAATGAATTGAATTAATGCCTTATTTTATGTGGCGAGACTCATTAACAGTGAAGAAAAGGTTACTTCAAAAAATAACATTCATACTCATAAGTAGGAGACAGATTTTAATGACCGACATCACCCAAAATTATCAACAAAATGCTCTCAAAATCCCTAAAAATCAAAAAATTATGGCATAAAAATGATAATGACATAATCAAAACTAGTTCAGATGAGCAACTCAAGCTTTGGATACTGATGTAATCAAGGCTTCTTCCTTCTGTTCTAGGGAACTCTGCTTGCAAACTTTTGTTTTGGACTGTTCTTTCCCCAACTGGCAGTCATTACAATTTACGAGCAAAGACATCTCGTAAATATTTCAAGCAAGCACCATTAAGATATTAACATCAATGAAATCAGCAGAACAATGCATTAAAACAGGATGGAAAAGGCTAAAATATGATTAATTAGTCGAAATCAACAAAACTTTTTAAAAAACTCATTTCCTTTTGTCATAAAAAAATTAATTTAGATGATTCTATGTTTTAAATTGGTTGTCACATATAATTCTATTGATGTGTTGACCAGTCCCTTTCCTAAATTTAGGACAACCACAATACATATTTCCAGTATTTTTACATACTTTTATTTTTGTTCACGCCATCAGATGAGATTTCTGAGACTTCCATCCCCCTCACAAGATACAACTGATATTTTATCTTGAAAGCTAGAGTAATATATACTAATTATACACAAACGTAACAAAGTGAAAAGAAAATAATGACATTTTATTGAAATCTGCCCTCTACTCATAGCAGACTATTATTGCTAATGACATTCATGGCCTTAAAACCTACTTACATATAACCTACTTACAATTTCTTATTAATTTTCTTCAAGTAAATGCACACATCATCCCATTGACCCCTGTAAAAATGTTACCACAATGTTTGGACATATTAAACAGTAGTTGGGGCACTTGCTTCAATTGTTTATTGAAATAACCATCTTTAGCCATCAGAATGAGATACTTCAATTTGAAGGCTGTGTGCTCATCAGCAATACACTACTTTGTCACCTCTTAGCCTTTACAATATTCCACTCAGTACATAAATGACTTGCATACTGTCATTGTACAAGGAGAGTGGTTTAGCTATCAGTATGCATCCTTCAAAGGTTTAGTTAGGAAGAATTCAGTTAATCACTCACCTCTTCCAACTTGCATGAACAAATCTTAAAGAACCTTGCTTAAGTGATTTTTCAAATGTCTTCCCACTTCAGAAGAAGTTGAAACCACCTACTGACCAAAGCTGCAACAGCTCCTCATGAAGAGCCAAGAGGTGGTGCAACATTATCAGGGATATCCTCGGATCTTGGAATGTATTACCTGCCATCACGGCAGTGGCGAATTATTGGGAACGTAACTTCCCACATAGCAACCTGAAGAGGAAAATAAATTAAAGTCCAGAAACAAAAAAAGTAAAAAAATATTACTGATATTAAGGGTGAAGCTGAGTTGGCAGGTTTTTGAGACTGAGCCACTTAAAACACTTTTCTTATTCCCAATTTTCTCAGCCGGCCTAGCACTACAAAATATATTGAAACGCTAGATGGATTTCATACGCTGAAATTACCTTACATTAAAATAAATTGAATTATAAAATTATCATCAATCATTTGAGGAGAAGTCCACCAGCTGCTGAGCACAGTCTCATAGCAACGCAAATATCAGTTTTTTTAGGAGTCCACACCTTTCCATAGTTACTACAAAGTCTGATAAACTCTTAAGAGAAATTTTGACTATAAGAGGTTGAGGGGAAATTGAATTTTTTTTTTATATATATCAAGGACCCACACAACTTGAATTCTGACCACACTATGTACTTAAGAGTAATTTACTGCTTTAAGATCAAGAGAAATCAATTTTTGGTGCCAGGGACATACAATTAAACGTTTTTGTCAAAAATCCCTACTTTTCTCTGCTAATTTGCAGAAAGATCACTGTCAATATCAGTAGATTTTCTTCAATGACAAGTCTGATATGAAGTATATGATGTGAAAGCTTGAGGAAACATACAAAAAACAGGATTAAAGATCAATTTCCTTAAAATGAAGTATAAGGTAGAGGGAAAGTAGAAAAGTAATCATATCAATAAATGGAGATTAAAAGCACGTCAAGAATTTAAATATTTGGGAGTAATTATAAGCGAAGAAGATTCCGGAAAAGATTGTTTTGAAGATTAGACAAGGACAAGCTATTAGAAAGATACTCACTGCTCTGGGGGGAAGAAATATCCAGGTCTACTAAGAAAAGACTTTTTGAAAATCATACAAAGTATAGTACTACACGGTTCAGAAACATGGATATTTATGAAAAGAGAAAGAGAAATTACCGAGTATTACAAATGGATTTTTGGAGAAGTTGTGGAGTATCTAAAATGGAACACTTTGAAATGAAGACATTATTAAGCGAATGCAAGAATAAAAATCAATTATAGATTAAATGGAATAGTAATGTGAAGAGACTTAATAGTGGGACATCAATCAGGTTTGTGGGTGGTTTCATTAGATACAAGAAAAAGAGAGGCCCAGAGAGGAATGGTAGAAACAGGTTTTTAAAGATGTGCAACGAAGAGGTCTAGAAGAGAACTATGATAAGAGGGATCAGGAGATATCTCTGATAAAATGTCAACAAGCTCAATCTTCATTAACAAGTATTATGAAATAAATGCAAGGGTCTCGCCAGCACGAATTTATGGGTGGATTTTATGATTCAATTCAATCACCAGCACGAATTTATGATTCAATAAATAAGATACAGATACCAAGGAGTCCCCCTCTAACACAAATGAAAAGGCATCCCTTGGCAATTTTGCTCATGACAAAGAGTAAATAAATTTAGTATTTATTTACTTTAGAGAGTATTTACTCTAAGGAAATAGTATTTACTACAAAATCTCGACTTGAGTATTACTCACCAAAATGTAAATGATACAACTTCAAAATGTTAAACTACAAGCAATCATCACACACATAAACCATGAAATTCTATAAGATGTGGCCCCATGTGCCTACAGGGCATAATCCCTTCCTTTGTCCACGAAAACTAAGCTTCTGTATTAAATGACCTTCACAAATATCCACAAACAATTATACAGTGTGAAAACTTTGGGACAAATCATCATCAGTTCAACTAAAATCAACTCAAGCGTAAATTCTATTGCAATATTTTCTAGTACATGCAAATTTTTGTTAATGAAATATGAAATTATACAAAATTAAATATTATTATTATTATTAATAATGGTAATAATAATAGTAAAAAAAATATTCGTAGTAATCCACAAGAATTTTCAGTTCATATAATTCTGACTGAATGAATAAACGTGTTAAACTACAGTAAATATATTCTTGAAAAGCAGCCGAGATAGGACACAAACAAAGCCCAGTATTACCCATGCAACATTTCTTGAACATAGATTGAAGAAATGCCGGGAGAGTAGGGGTATTAGTTACAAAATCAGCCACTAGATTTTATGAAGCAATGCCAATCCCTGGAGAATCAGTCATGCCTTCGACCCTTTCTCAATAATTTGCATTCTAACTTTCTCCTGATTTTGAGAGATGTTCAGTGGTGGATCTTAACCTGCTTCAGTCATTTCTTTAGATTTTTTGGAGAGGAAAAAAGGACAGAAGTTCTTGTCTTCAAAAGAAAGTAATTTATATTTCATGCCAGTAAAAATGTGTTTGGAATATTGTCATTAGTGCTCACTGCAAGTTTGTACTTACAAATGTTTATTGTGCCAGACAGGAGAAAGCAAGGGCATAGTTCAAGAAAGTTGCATAATTAATACCAATTTTTTACTTTGCTTTACTCGTGGACAGATAATGTATCTCTTATACACCCAACTGTCCCCTAAAAATGATATACACAGTTCACACATATGAACAGATTTCTAAGATAAGTAAGCGTTAATAAAGCTCCATAGTTATAATTAACGCCATATTATTAAGACTCCATAGTTATAATAAATTAACCATGGTTATTAGGCAGTCAAATATTGTTGTGTTGGCCACGTTAATGACCAAACATGTTAGAGAAAATTTTAAATAAATAAATAAAATATATGCTGAAATTTCTTTTTAAGTTGCACCTGACTTAAATCAGCTGATATGGTGTCATCCAATCGGAAGCATGAATGTCAACACAGGGACATCACCGTGGTAATGTTTAAGCTCCTGATTGGATGACAGTCACAGCTGATTTACATCATGCGCCACATTAAAAAAAATTAAGTACAAATGTTTACAAAGAGACAAACCTCAAGAAAGCAGCACACTACACCAAAACAAATTTAGACATCTCAAATTTTAGTGTTTTTGATGGTGACTATAGTGAGGTTAAGTAGTCTCATGTCACCCATTCTTTCTTCTCTTGTACTATCCATACAGCAATTATTAATCTTGCATGTAGCTCTAATTACCGAGATGACACATTAGCACAGGTCACAAAAGGAGACACGGAGATGTGCAATGTGACCCATCCACAGTCTCTAATAGAATATCTACAATATCTAACATGTCTTCATATAACAGCCTCTTGCTGCCAGAGCACAGTGAATGAAGGTGCATGTTCCCCACCAACCATTCAAATATTCAACAAGTGAAACATGGTTTCCACTTCGTTTCAAGTCACTTCATAGACAACCTGGAATAGAGGATAATGGAATAAAAAGGAGCAAAAAACACTGATTAATTCTATAACAAAAATTTTGTTCTTTCACACAATTGTTTATACATCATAAACACCATACCCGTACTGATGCAAGGAAGAAAAATAAAAGTACATGCCAAGAGTAACTTGCAACAAAATGCTAACAAAAAATAAAAAACACCCACACTTACAATGAAAGAACCATAAATGCAATAGTTTCAAAAAATTCAATACTATAAATATTTTTGTTTTCAGCTAATCTTCTTCTGTTATGCACCCATTAACCCTTTGACTCAAGTTTCTACTTGCATGGACTTTCTTTTGGGTCAGATTTGACCCTCAATATTTTCCCCGATAGCTTACAAGCATTTCATTCATGAATGTTACTTGGAATTGTTAATTGAGAATCAGTACTATTCATTTGCTTTACTTACTTTATCACACTAAAAAACAAAAAATATTGTTTGCAAAAAACATTCTAGCATAGAACATAGGTGTAAATACATAGGAGTCTTTCATAGCGCTAGATACGAGATTGTTTGATACAGGGTTTATAACTCGTAATAGACAAATTAGCCAGATTATCATTCACGAAACGACACATTATTTTTAAATGGAAATGGGACACAATTTTAGAGATTTTCTTGTAACTTAGACATAGAACATGAAATCTGTTTGGGAGCACTTCTGACACCAACTGCATACAAATAAAATTACTTCAAATAAAGAAAACTTAAAAAACTGAAAAGTTAACACAAGTAAAACTGACACCAATGGAATATCTAAAAGAATAAGGATTAAAGTAGAGTACACAGTACACCCTCAGAAGCGTGGCGCCGGAGGGTAGGGGTCTCCTTAAACCCTCCCTCAAATTACGCTACGTGCTCTGATAGAAATGAATAAAACTTACGGAGAGGCGATTTTCATGGCTCGCTCTTCATACGCTTTGTCCCCGCCGCATTGTAATGCCAATTTACTTTCAACGGTAAGTTTTCTCGCTCGCTCGCCCGGATCCGAGTCCCGGCGAGGCACGAGCCTTCGGCCCTCACGTTCACTATCAACATCCTTGAGTCTATCCACCGCATAATTACCAATTCACTTTTACACGAAAGCCTCCAGAATTTAAACAGCGCAGTTACTGCTGGAGCGGCGCGAAGTGCCGGTTTAAGACTCCCGTAAGTTGTACACCAGCACAAAGAGCATATATCCGCACGTTTTCTTGAGTCCCGATTGGTCCAGGAATATCTACCCCCACTCCTGTCTTAGCAGTATTATACGCGCACGTTTTCATGAGATCCGGAATACCTACCCCCACTCCTTTGCCAACATCTGTTGAATGAACAATAAATGATAGCAATGAGTGTTGTAGACAAAATCTGATACCTAGAAATGTTCGCTCCCGTGTAATAGAAACTATCCTGTGTCTAAAAACGAACTACAATTTCTGTACTAAATTCCTTTCTTCAAAATAACCAAAACTCCCCACTCCTCTCAACTGGCGAAGTGAGGGCTCAAGAAAACGTGCGCGGATAATAGTTGAATTAAGAATAAATGACAGAAACGAGCGTTTTGGACAAAATCTGGTAACGAGAAATGTTCGCTCCCGTGTATTAGAAACTATTTTACATCGAAAAATGATCTCTAGGTTTCTTTTGTCAAAATAACCAAATTCCCCACTCCTCACATCTAGCGAAGCTATGGTGCAAGAAAACGTGCGCAGATAATACGAGACCAGCCAGAAGTTCTAGTGAATAATTTTCAGGGAGTTACAAATAAACCCAAGCGTTGAGAGACATTCAGGAATTGATCAATTACAAGTATTAATACAGCAATTGAAAATTGCGTAATATTTTTACTGAGGACAAAAGTCCTAAAAAATTAACGCGAACACATTAAAACATAATTGCAATTCTTCCAAAACTAATCTAGTCAAGTCGGCGGTTCAGTACCCAAATAGACGATTCCTACCAGATTCCTACATTATTTAGTATTAATACCAGGGCTTTATTACAGACGAAACGCGACGGAACGGCATTCCGGTACCTCAGGATTAATAATTAAATTATGCTATAAATATATAACTATTAAATTAATAATGCATTTCGGGCGTGTTCCGAGGCCTAAAATTTTATAAATCGAGCACTTGAGTATTCAAAAAATAGCACTCTTGTTACTGAATAAATCAACGCACAATTATGTTAACATATAAAGTAGAGCACGCGTGTATGATGAGCGCATCTAACAACATTACGCGAACATCAAATCACATTTTGACAGAAATCACGAGGAGCAACACATACCACAAATATGAATCCACTTTTCGCACGTCTGCGCGCCGCCGCCACGCGCCCCATCATATTCAGGGCCGTTCACTGGTTCACTCAATGTTAAAAGGCGGGGGACTAAGTTTGTTTTCTCAGGCCCGGACCTGGTGCAGATAGCGCAGCTGTTGCGTTTTGGCCGCGCATTTTCAAAGTAAGGTGTGCGAATTAATTATGGTGCGTGTAGAGATTATTCAAGAGTATTACTGCTTTCTTATTATTCAGATTAAATTGATTTAAATAATATTTTTAATAGTTGTATAGATGTGTTTACTTAAAACCAAAATTTTAAGTGATTATATGATCCTTAATTACTTTAAAAGCAGAAAAAAATGAAAACATGAAATGTTCAATTGAACATTCCTTATTTGTTTGTTTTTTTCACATAGAATACTATACATTTGAGGGGTCTGGTGCAATACCGCCCTAAGCCACAAAATCTTTAATGTGAGTACTTATAGTTTCATCACTTCTCATGTGCTTAGGTTATCGAATAAGCTTTGTAGCAACCTGTAGCATGGGTCAGAAAAAAAGCATTCTTTGTCAAAAAATTTTACCATCTTTTCTGTAATATTACTGAATCAAAAAGCCTCTTACTGTTGAAAAAAACTGATTTCTCAAAAAAACTTACAAATATTAGACAGTTTTTGAAATATTAAATTCTATTTAATAGTTGTCCTGTTCTTCCCACTTAAATGGTATTATAACAATACTACACAAGGAAAAAGGTTAACATTATTAAATTAGTAAGATTAAATTCCCTTTATTAGTTTTACAATATTAATTTTTTTTCTTAAGTAGTATCATAAAATTCCATTTTTATTAATGCTTCATCTCTCTAAGATGTTATACTTTTGTGGCATTAGCAAACTTTTTACTCCAAATCTAGAATTATAAATTGCTTGAAGATTAACACCTTCTCTGATACTAAGTCGGTGTGTGTGTATTATTTCTAAATTTGCATTATCTAGACAATGAAATGCGGATAAAAAACTATTATATCATCAAAGTCCATTAGTAAATAACTGACTACAATTTGTTTATTGTTCATTCATAAGCATGCTCATTTTAAAGTATATTACATTGTTTTTTTTTCTCAAAAATTCTTCAATTATGTGAAAAAGTTTAAAGAAATATATTCTTGTATAAACTGTGTAAATTGTTTAAGTCTTCATCTTTATAACTTATATTTATTATTTGAATATTTGAAAAAATAACTTAAATCAATGATTTAAAAAAAAAAATAATTTGTATAAATCATCGATTGAAATCATACCAGCCTAATTTTTGGTGACATTTTATAAGCCAAAAAAGAATTGTAATTTTGATACAATATCATCATTGTACTTGACTATTTTAGGTAAGTCTTTGAAAACCAAGGAAAATGAACAATTTATAAATATTACTAGTTTAATGTTTGGCAAGTTGATTCATCTTGTAGTTAGTAATAACATACCAGTAAATATGCTAAGTGTTCTGGGATTAAAGAGGGAATTTGCATTGTTTACAAAAAAAATCTTTTATGAAATGAAAATTTGTGAAGAAATAACAATTTAATTTGGCCAGTTTCTCCCTAGTTTAGCAATCTTAACTTTAAAATAAACTAATGGCACAGATTTTTCTGTTTAGGCTGCATACAAGATTTTTTTATTCTCTACAGCTCTGATTAGTTAGCACATCATGACATATTTCCATAAAGTCCACACACAAACTATCCTAATTGAACCTACACATGGGCCAGAACAATACTGAATTGTTGCGGATTGACAGAATTTGACGGTATAGTGAAAAACTGGATTAATCTTTACTATAATTATCATAATATATACGTTTATGTTAGATGTTTCATTCAATTCAAATTTGGTAATTTAATAAAAATATCTATAATATATTAACCTTTCAGAAAGTATGTGAAATATCAAAAGTATTTACTATCTTAATATTTTAAATAAACGTTAGATATTTAGGATATACTTTTATTACACACAGTTTTTATTACAATTCGAAACAAAAGTTTTTTAATTGTTCACATTCAAAATGTTGACAATTTATATAAATTTTCCGTGCTTGTTAGGAAGTTTTTCTAAACAACGCAATTATTATTGAATAATATTGCTGAAATATATGGTTAATATAGACTAGCAGCACTTGCGCATCAAGGGAAAAAAGATTTCACTGGCACACTGTAATAAGATTTCTTGAAATATCTTGAGAAGACAAGAGCTGGGCTTATAGGTTTATTAGCACACAGTTCTTTATTTACACATTGAAAACAAAAGTTTTTTAATTTGTTCACATTCAAAATGTTTTAGATGTAATTATATTAAATATTTCCAGTGCTGTTAGGAGATTTTTCTAAACAGCAATTATTATGCAATATATATTGCTGAAATATATATTTCTACAATATCGAGACTAGCACACTTGCAGCATCAAGGGAAAAATTTTACTGACACTTTGAATAAATTTCTTTAAAGTTCTTTGAGAGAACGGGCTGGCTTGCAGGAATACTTTGATACAATCCATCTTCTAATGTTAGTGAAGTCAAATTCGTTATATCCCAGTTATCATACTGCACATCAAGATCCTCAAACGTAACTCGTACACCTAACCAAATAAAATAATACATTCATCATACACTAATGAGAGGTACATTCTAGAAATGCAAAGATAATGAATTATGTATATTTGAAAATTAGACATTTTGAATACCAGTGGTATTGCAAACAATGGATATATGGATACTACAATGACACGTAACAAAAAATACTGTTCCAATACCATTCGAAATAATATAATTACAATACTTTTAAACAAATAGAACAGAATAAATGACATGAACAGGTTAATATTATACAGGGATTTACCGATTTTTAAGACTATTTTGCCTGGTGTAGATGTTCACAAATTAAATACCAATTACAATTATGCAACAAGATTCCAAAATGAATTATAAATACCTCCACTGTTGTAGGGCGAAAATCCTAGCAATGTACTTTCTAGCACCAGTTTTCTTAATATCATCTTCCAAAATACTGAAAACAAAGTTTTAAACTGACAAAATAATATCGCAACCAAATTCACTTACTTACAATGCACACATTCTACATACTAACAAATGCTGAAAAATTCGATAAAATGAAGCACCACCTGCTTGCAGCCTGCACGTAACGAAAAACAAACACCGCCTACATCGCCAGCTTTTTTAATTGCATGACGTCACACGTTTAGTTCGGCTCACGTCGGACCTGTTGTAGATGGCGCAAAAAATCATTACCCCGTTTTGACCGCCAAGTTTCCCAACCCTGATCATATGACAACTCCAGGACAACTGCGAGTCAAATCAATGAGCTAGTCAAATGAAATCATTCACCGCATTTCTCATCATATCTGCCAAGGTGCTCCAAAGTGCCCTCGAAGACTAAAAAAAGACTACCTGTAGACTTCGCGAAAGTGTTCAAACAAATTTATATTTCTTCGTGTTATTATTCATTTATTTTCCTTTTTATTTTTCCTTCGTCTTTTTATTTCTATCATGGAATGTACACAATGACATCGCTTTTGGCGGGAAAGTCTTCTCCTTGTCAATTGAATACATTTAAACAGCATTTAAATATGGATATGTAAAGATGACTGGCCAGTTGTCAGCTTGTCATTTCTTGACGTTGAACGGGACTCTTGAGGTGTTGTGAGTTAGATTTGTGCATAGAACCCGTTCTATAGAAAGCTGTTCTTTGTGATCCGCAGTTCCCTTGCATTCGCCGCATTTTGGACTCTTGGTTATAATAAACATCTTGTGGCTTTGCAGCAAATTAATACACAACTTCACCATGGCTGAATTTGTTTCTGAATCTGAAAAGGATACAGACTCCGAACGTATGAATAAAATAGCTGATGATGTAATTGAAGTTTTACGGAAACTTGATGAAGAATATGATTCTTTGGTAAAAAGTGCAGAAAAACGATTAGAATCTGATGGAACCCGGTATGAAGTGAAGAACTGCAAGAATGAAAAAGAGAACTTCGTTCATGATGTAGTGGAACAAGGAATTGCGATTTTTGATAAAACTCAAAGAAGATGGGAAGACCTAGAGCTTTCAATGAAATTAGCAGAATATGAAGAGATGACCAGAATTCTTGAGAAGGAAAAACAAACTTATGTGGAAAAGAAGTCCCTTTTTGAAAGAAGAATTAATATAGAAAAAAATAAAATTGATGTATTGAATGAAAAAATTGAAAGCGCACTTGTGATTGGAAATGATTATCATAATAAGGAGCTGCAGTTGAAGTTGTTAATGGATGAGCTTCAAGATTTATCTGTGGAAGAAACCTTATATCCAACTGCTATTTTAGAATTGCATTCTGCATGTACCCAACTTCAAGCAAGAATAGAAAATATGGAAAAAGATTTGTTAAAGTATGCTGATTTGCCCCCAGATTATGAGAAAGCAAGAGAGAAGTTGGCTGAAGTAATGTTACAAGATCAAGAACTAGAGAGACGGATAAGAAATATTATCAAATAATGTTGTGAAGTGAATGTTTGAACTGTTCTTTTTTATTTACATATTAATTTCAATCAGGACTTTTGTAAATTTTTATCTAAATGATTTTTTTTTCATTCTGTTTTGATTAAATTTCAGATTAATCTTCTGTTCAATGTTTTATGCAAAAGTTTCTGTGATGAATTTCTTTTCTTATGTTCATTCAAGAATGTTAAAATTACAGTTGGCCAACATGAACTGTTTGTGTTTCTTGCAAATCCCATTTATTTCTTTCCAAGAAACTGTTAAATATTATACTTAACTGTTACAAAGGGGTACAAAAGTGTTGAAAGGAGTTATGGCTTTGAAGTACAGGTAATATTGAAATACTGATTGGCATCACCCATGCTAAAGGTTGTTATCTTAAAAATAAACTCTTCCCATTAAAGCCTCTGTTGTGGAAAAATTTTGTCTTCTGTTTCAATTTTTTCCTCATCACCATTATCATTCTCATCTTCATTACTCTTCCATCTGTGTTTTTCAGCATTTTTCATGTACACCTGATGCAAATTAGCACTGAGCTCTCCACATTCTGCAAATGCTTCTTAAGCGCTGTGTGTAACTGTTCTCCGTGTATGTGTTTTTAATGCACTTTCCATTTGTTTCATTTCTGAGAAAATAGTAAACACAGATTTCCTTGCAGATTAGTGGAGAGAAGTTTCAGTTGTGTCCAAAATATGAGATTTAAATATTTCCAATTACAGAGTTGCATAAGAAGTAACTTAGGTTTGTATGCCAAATTGAAAATTTAAAAAATAAGTGAAGTAACTAAGCAGCAGTTCATATAAATTATTTTAATATTTATTATACACTTAACTATGCCTCAATGGGAAAATATGAAGAAGGTGTAGTTAATGTTTTGCTAATTTATCAACTGAATGTAACTAATATTAGAGAGGTACATATATGTAACACTTGATAAATTTTCTAACAATTTGTTGTATTTGAAAAATTTAGTGTTTGGATAAACGCAGATGAACTTTTGATTTCTTGGAATTAAATATCTTGCAGTACTTAGAATCTATGAGAAAGGTCCAGATTTATTTTCACATACTAAATGTCTTTTCATTGTTCCTGCACATTTTCATTCTTTTACCACAATGTCAACCTTGTTCTCAAATTTTGGGAAGTGTACATGCAAGGCAAATTATTTAAAACAAGAATGTAAATATATGATGGCCTTTCATTTCGTATTATTCACTAATTTGATAGTCCTTGGGGTGTTAGGTTAAAAGGGAAAAATTAGATTTATTTATATTGATCAGTTTGTGAAAATAAACCTTTGGTCTAATACGCATAGTTTAGGGCACATAGATATATCATAAAGTAACGTAGAGAAAAAAGTTGTTTTTGCAAATGGTGAACTTATATTACTCTATTTTTTTTGACTTATTTAATCTAGCTCAAAAGTCCAAGTATTTGCTACAGCACTCATTTCCATTTCCTCATTTAGAATTAATTATAAAGAAAATTATTTGAGTGGATGAAATAAGAGCATTTAAATTCACAAAGCCTTTTATGAAACAATGTACTGTGTGAAATATCAGTGTAGTTTCATTATAATAAAATCCCTATCTGCTTCCTACTGATTATTACATGAACAATTGCATGTATTCATGTGTTGTAGAATGAATTTTATCTACTGCAGCTATGTAATGTAATCAATTATATATTTCATTGTTACTAACTACAATTGTTTTTCTTAGTTCAACTTGGCATTCTCTCTCATGAATATCATTTTTTCATCCATTACAATTGATAAGATCAAGGCAATAACTCGGAAATTAATGAATTTCAGGTAACAGGTCCCAGCACCTATAAGTCAGACTTACGATGTTCTATTTTGGTAAGAACCTTTACAAACCTTTATTTAAAACTCACTCTGTGCCATAATCCAAACTTGTGTGTCATGACTCACTAAAACAAAGTTTTTATTGTGTCATCAGTTTGTTGAAATTCACTACTGCAATGATTTCTGTTTTTTGAACTTTGAAAATTACAAAGATCTTCGGTAACTTTCTCGACCTTTCAAAACTGATGTTTAGAAGAACAGAGCAAAGGATTACATTTCTTCCTAAAATGAAGACTTTATATTAAACTAAATTTAATTAAAAATTTTAAAATACATTGATACATTTTCATAAACATTTTTTACTATTTTAAAAAAATGAGGTCATTTCCCCTTATTTTTATGTTTTTTAGGTTATTTTCCTCTCATTTTTAAGTCATTTCATAGGTAATTTTCAAAGAATTTTTAGGTCATCAGAGTCCATGCCATGCTAATAATAATAATAAGTAATAAGAAAAAATAGAAAGATAAATTGGAATTGTCCCCGGAATTGTACTTTCGCATATGAGTTTTAAAAATCAGAGGATGGTCTTAATTAATTCTTAATAAGATGATATTCAACTAACTTTAATTGCAATTTGAGATATATTACTTTGAAAGTATGGAATTGTCCGTAAATTACTTAATGCTAAAGAGGGGGAAAGGTATTTGAGGTAGCATTACACTACATTACATATGAGCTAGGAATATTAGCTTAGTGTTACATAACAGATTTTCCTCCCAACATTTTCTGAAATAATTGCTTTATCTTAGTTGTGTATTAAACATTAAAATATAAACAACTTAAACAGTTGGGATGTACAAATTGTTACAATCAATAGAAATAATTTTTCATCAGTAGCATGATGATCAAATATGTTAAATTATGAAGAAAATATTCAATTCTGGTCAATATTCTGGAATCCAATTAAATTGGTACACGAGACTCGTTCATCCGCAATGGCATGAACAGGAGCGTATTAACAACTTAGTCGCCTGTAGAGGCCAAAATTGACGTATTTTTTTTATAAGCAACCCAGGAAAGAAGTTAAGTATAATAACAAGTATAATTTATGTTCAAAATTGAACACAGATAGTTATGACTGAATTTTTTTTTTTTTTTTTTTTTAGTTATGCATATGTATTATTCAACCTTTAATTCTTACAATTACCTAGATGTCTACATTTAACATGAGAAAATAAGAACAAAATAACACGTCTTCAAACATACCAAAATTACTTGGGTTAAATAATTTCTAAAATTTATAAAATGA
The DNA here is from genome assembly GCA_017312745.1 of Gryllus bimaculatus. Taxonomy (NCBI): domain Eukaryota; kingdom Metazoa; phylum Arthropoda; class Insecta; order Orthoptera; family Gryllidae; genus Gryllus; species Gryllus bimaculatus. Next base: position 1,613,683 of record BOPP01000140.1, read on the forward strand.
ATAATTTATATCGGTGTAACACGAAGACTGCTTTTTGCAATTTTAATTGTAGGATTTCGGAAAATGTAAACTTCACTCATTTTGACATCATAGGTCATTGAGTTGAAGCATAGTCCGCTAGTATGCATAATAGCAGGTTATGGTTGAAGGAATAGCCTGTCAATACACCAATTTTCAAGAATTTAATCATTTTGTTCAAAAATCCATAGAATACAAATTTTGAAAAAAGAAAATTGCTTACTAGGAAGAAGAGGCTTTTTAGATACAATTTTAGTCCACAATTTTTGCAGTTCCTACAATGTTGCTGTAGTACTCCTGTACCTGTGCGTAAATGCCATCCACGCGATTCCTGCAAGACTCTCTTCATTGAGCTTGGAATCCTACCATTGCCTTGCCTATTATCTACGAATCTGTAATATTTGGTAACAAAATAGTAACTCGTGCTTAACTCAACTCCTACCATTGCAAGCAAAAGGAGAGTTCTACAAAACATGCTCATGTTGAAGCTACATTTACGTCCAGGAGCAAAACAAGGGGACATCTCAAAGTAATATAGTGAACTTAATTTAGTGTTTAATTTTGTGAAATGTACATTCCATTTGAGGTTTGACTGAATTAAGAGACAACTTTTGTTATCTTAACATCAACTAATTGCATATTATTCATTTTCAACATTTATATTGCCAAATGATATTAAACCATTGAAGTAGTATACAATATTAAACTAAAAGTAAAATCTTTTCTGCTGCATGAGTCATTTTCCAAATTTTCAAAAAATGGTCCCGTCGTTTTGATAAAGTTTTGTTGTTGGATAGTGTGAATGACGTTTAAAAGAATGACGCTGGTCACTTTCGTTAAAAATACTAATTTTTCGAAAATTGCAAAAGTTCAAAAAGTTTTTTTGGAGTCTTCCTACAACTAAAATATTGAAGATAGAGATTTTGTTCCTCAAAAAATCAGTTCCTTAAAAATAGACTTTGAACTAAGTTCACGTACATTTTTTCGAAAATTTGAGTTTCACAGGCACAAAATAAATTTAAGACCGCAGAGGACGGATGTCGGGATTTTTTTTTTTATTTTTTCCCACAATTCAAACGATAACAGAATAGAATAGATTGCCTGCAAAAACCTTTGAACCCTTTCCTCGTAGCGTTCAACAGTTGAGGAAATTAATTTAGGGTAGTACTAAGTAAATGAGGGACTTAACTGATCAGTAGGTTATAGAGCGATGAGTAAATAATATATTGTGAAGTGAGGTGTCGTGCAGTGTAGAACAGAGACATCATGAAGGAAGTGATTAAAGGGTCATAGTGAAGTTAAGTGCAGTGTGGTCTTAATTGAACAAACATTCAGTGCGGAGTTAGATTATAGATGTTTCTTTTTTTAAGGTAAATTAACGTTTAGTGAATAAGATAGTTTTTACATCATTATTAGTTTTATTATTAATGTTATCATTATTATTATTATATAATTTGCATGTTAGCTGTATTATCATACTTATGTATCTAATTAGCTGCCACCGGGTTATGCCCATTTCCAGTTCAAATAAATTTATCTTATCTCATCTTTACAATGGTACAGCGATAACCTGCTTCCAATCTTCGGACACGCTTGAATTGTAGATTGAAATATGAAATGTTAGATACTGTAAAATTGCCTCTCCACAGCGTTTTAATTATGTCAGTTGAAATGACATCTGGCCCCTGCAACTGTGCATTTTTCATAAATTTTATTCTTTTTTGCAATTAATTTATTCGAGAATACGCTTGAAAAATGTCTCCTGTGCAATTTCCTTATCCCGCGCTAGTTCCTTTCAACCATTACGAAAATGTTACATATGATTTTCTCTACGATATCGATTATTGAAGGCCTTTCTAATTTTTCCCCTCACACTTCTAATTTTTAAAGTATTTGCATGGCACAAACGTTTCCAATGCATTATCTAGAATGCTACGTGTCCCATATTTCCTTCGTGCCCCCGTCTTTTCTCAGAAAACGATCTTACTGTTCTCTCAGGGAGTCTCCCTGTGTAGTTGCCTTCGTGTACTGCCATATTTTTGTTATGTTTGAAATCATTTTCTGTGACGTACTTGTCTAAATCAACTAACATATATATGGTCGCTTATTCCCTCAATGACATTGCAAGGTAAGATATACTCTTTCGGACAAATTAAACATCTAGAAGCGCTTCCTGCCGCGATGGTCAATCTACTGTCTGCACTAATCCCCGTTCCAAGGAGAGTCTGTTCACTGGGCGCCTTCCCACGCCGCCACGGCAGCGCACGCCCGTCAATCAGCAGGGCTCTTCGCCGACCCTCCGGCGACGACGGACTAAGATCCGCAGAAGGTCTATCAGGGCGCCTTCCCACGGCGCGACCGCGGCGCGCTTCCTTCTAGCAGCAGAGCCCTTCCGACGCAGCCACCGCCAGGGCCACGGCCGCACCGCCGCCCGCCGTGGAAGGGGGTGGGGTCTGGAGGGGTAGGTTTCGCCGACCCCGAAAACGGATCTTTCAGCCAAACAATTTGGAGAAACAGTTGTCCTATACATGCGAAAAGGGACATCTTAGTGAAATAATGTGTAAAGTCAGTTTCTTCGAGAACACTGGAAGCAAATCCACGGAGAAATATTTTTACAAGCTTTAAACATTAAAGAAGTAAAATTGTACGAAAAATTATTTTTAAAATTAATTTAACAAATTGCAATTGCAAATTTTGCAAATTTTGAGAATTCAGAGAGTTCAGCAAAATGAAATCCTTGCCGTTCTTTTGAGCATCCCTTTTCTACTGTGAAAACTGTAAAAAAAAAAGGCGAGCGGTTTTGAAAAACAAGGTTAAAATATTTGTTTTAAGTTTTAAATCTATCTTCAAATTTCCAGTGAGGAAGTCCCCAAAAATTGCATTTTTGCCAAAATTTCAAAAAATTTGGTTTTCAACGCACGTTGAGCCTGCGCCTTTCTCTTAAGTGTAATGTTAGCTAACTCGAAGATAAAGTTTGAGGAAAAAACATTAGCCATTCTGAGAAATGTTTTTTAGGCTTTGGTAAAGTATGCTCAAACATCAATTTAATCTCCAAATTCCAATTCACTTCTCTCAAAGCCTCAAGTTCAACAGCAGATCGGATTGGGAATTATCAGTTGAAGAAAAATCTGTTGACGGTTTACGCTAGACGTTGACTACAGATAGGACTTTTCGCCTTCAATTGTTTGTTATCAAGACTCAACCAAAACGTTGATTCTGACTAAACCTCGTGATAGAGTAAGTTGTTTCTTACTTAGCAAACAGATATCACTTTTCTCGTTACAGGTTCGTAGGTTTTTGTGCCAAAATTTTGGCGTTTTTTCCGCGCAGTATATCAATCATAACTTTCTCTCTAGATTGCCTAGAGAGAACGTAAAAAAAATGAGTTGGAACCTAAGACAATTTGCTCGCTACCCTCCCTCTTGAGGCTCCCTGCTTAAAACGTAATTTTGTAATGCATCAAAAATTGCAAACAAGGATCAATACTTTCATGGAACTCAAGCTAAATGAGGCAAAATAGGCTCAAAATTTATTTTATTATTGTGTCTTGGTAAAGCTTCCAAAGCAACAAATATTTTTTTAACGAGAAAGACACCCGCCGAAAGACCACACACTAAGAGATTAAAAGAATGTAACTTCGTGTTTGTCATGCACTAAATTTTATCGCAGATCTTAAACCAATATTTGACCGTTGAGACTCAATATTTTGTAGATGACATTTAGAGGATTTTGATGCTCACAAGTCGTAAATCAACATCATTTCATTTTACATGCAATACAATCGTAACTGAATATTAAACGACTTCCTTATTAGAGCATGTGTAACATTTTTCAGCCAAAAATTATTATTGCGTCCTATTTTCATTATTAAAAAATATGTGTTTACCTAATTTCACGAATTAAAGTAAAAAATTTTACTGAAACTTCGAAGCAGTCGAAAGAAAAGGATACGGCAATCGCAAAAGATTCCTGCCAGTGCCAGATGGCGCGGATTGCTGATTGGAGACGCCCTTCAGCAACTTCAGGGGGAGAGGCGAGAGGGGAGAGGGTGAGAGGGGAGACGAATATTTCAAGGAAAAGTCTTAGAAAAAAATAGAATGTGTGCTTATACCACTGAATGATAATTATGCGATTTATGAAATCTCGTACATTTATGAAAATAAAAAATCGCCCGATAGACATCATGTAGTCGCTGTCATGTTATCGATGGTGATTTAAAGATTGTAGACTACAAATCGGAAAGGGGCTCGAGCGAAGTGAAAGTTCAACAGTTAAGATCCATTCACAATGCCAAAGTAAACATTAGCATTATCACGTAGACATAAACCATATAACATAAGTGATTGACTGAAGTATTCACAATGTCTAACAGTAAAACGTAAGCAAATTAAGAGTTTCTTTGGCCTGTAAAGACATTCTGTTTTACTATTAGTTGGAATGGAGAATCGATTTCAAGTATCGACGTGTTCAATGGCCAAAATTGCGTTATTTTCTATCGGCTTCGCTCCAATTTCGATTCTCGATTTTGAGTACCGTTCTGTGAATGTTCATTCTTGTCTGACTTAAGCATAGCACAGAAAGCTTGAAGCTTGCAACTTTTAAGTTAACGTCTACGTATATGCCTTATCGCGAACGCATTCGGAATAATCCGCTTATGACGTAGTTCTAAACTTCGTATGTGTCAACGCCATACCTTAATGTATATGTCTTGCACTTGTAATGGGCCTTCAAGGCCCCTTCCACGTGCAACGGGCGTGCGCTGCTGCGGCAAGCGGCGGAGACTCTCGCCTACGCGATCGGAGAGGGGTACACGCCACCGCTAGCGAACATAGAATTTAATTGTTAAGCCTCCCACTGCGCACGGGCCGCAGCGCCAAAGCTGCTGTTTAGGGCCCTCCCACGCCGACGTTGCTCAGGCGCGTAGCAGAGCATTGGTTGAATGAGAGGCCTTCCACGTGCAGCGGGTGGCGGCTGCTGCGGGCAGCCGACGCCAAAAACTCCTGCTACGCGTAAGGCGGAGGAGGGCCACGGCGCCACGGCTAGCAGAACACAGCGTTTAAATGAGGACCTTCCCACTGCGCGCCGTCGCGCGTTCTACCTGCTCCGGTCCTTTGTTCGTGCGTCGCCGA